>CAXIWW010000796.1:27500-277500 GCA_964036315.1 Acanthosepion esculentum
TAACTGAGATTTTGGCTTTTCAATTAAAACAAAATAAATAATAAAATATATTATGTATTTTTTTCGCAGTTTTTCTTTAAATAATTTTATAATACTTCAAACTTACTACAGATTAAATTTAAAATTGGTAATTTTTAATTTTATAGTAAAATTTAATATTAATTAGAATGATTGCTATTTTAGTCTAACCCTTACATTAAGGCATTAATAATTATAACCAAGGTTCGTTGTCAAGTTTTTTGAATTCTCATATACTTGTATTTTGATTGGTCATTACAGCTTATGTAACAGTGTTTCCCCTATTGTGGGCTGTTTGGTCGATATGAACCTTTTAAAACTCTTTATTCTACATTCAACACCATTACTTAATACACCAAAAGTATTCAAGCAAAATGGCTATTTTTGTAGTGATTTTATAACATATTTATGATATAATTTTTGAATAAATTATATATATATATATATATATATATATATATATATATATATATATATATATATGGGGAAAAATAGGAAAATATATACTTGTGACGTGTTTCATCCTTCAGGACTGTATTGGACTAAATTTGTTATGTTGGTACTTACTACACATGCACACAAATGAGGGATGCTGGGAATTTTAGAAGTTTTTTTTTGGGGGGGGGGGGTTATATCTAGCAGAATTCATTGTGAGTCTTTCTCTTTTTCTTTCCATCACTTTTCTAAGTAGGTATTCCACACTGATAATAGTTTAGATCTGCCAGGAATGGGGAAATGTTGTAAATTTGTTTTTTTACAAAACATTTCACAATTCCTGGCAGAATATCTATTATTATTACATTGTGGGATACCTACTAACAAAAGTGATGGAAAGAAAAAGACTCTAAATGAAATTGGGTAGATATAAATGAAAACTAATTTTTAAATCCCCAGCACCCCTCGTTCGTGCACATATGTAGTTGTACCAACATAACAAATTTAACCTGATGAAGTCCTAAATGACAAAACGTGCCACAAGTAAACTTTTTCAAACTTAGAATGCTTGTCTCCATTTGTAGTTGCCTAAATTAAAAGAAAAACTTGTAGTTCCAACGAATGATTTATTTCATAGAAATATTTTAATTATGTTATACATTTTCCCCATTATTTATTAAATGGTCCTTGTTCTAAGCTTTTGGCACACAAGAGCCAACTTCAGAGTGGTTATATGGACATTTTAACAAAGATATTACTCATCAAAGATAATATTTTGTTATGTTGACATAGAAGATTGCTATGCAACAATAACAGTCATGGAATAGCAAATGCAGTTCGTAAATTCAAGACGGTGAATATCTTTGTTAAAATGTCCATATGGCCACTCTGAAGATGGCTCATGTGAACTGAAAGCTTAGATCAAGGACCAACTTAATAAAAAAAATATCCACCAGAAATTAAAGCAAACATTAGAACGGCTCATGATCAGACATAATAGATATTTATTGTCTGTTATATTTAATTATATATGTTTAAATAATTAGATAGATAAGTAGATAGACTGAGAGAGAGACAAACAGACAGAGAGTGAGAGAAGCAGATATATATATGTGTGTGTGTGTGTGTGTGTGTGTGTGATAAAAATATACTTTTAAGAGCGTGTGTAAATAAACTCCTCCACAATCTTTCTAAAGAATGCATGTCAATTCACAGATTATAAGGAAAAGGAATATATGGAGGGCCATCGTCCTGAGGAGACATGAGATATTTTTTAAGTCCAAAGATCTTAGTAATACGGTGTCTTTGAGAACCCTAGTAAATATTAGTTCAGCTTAACTTAGGTAAACATTTTGGGCTATAGGACTTATGCACTTTTAGCTGAAAGATCAGCTGTTATTCCGCGACCGTTAACGTCACATAGCAATGTTCTATGTCAAAATAGCAAAATATCATCTTTGACGGTGGATATCATTGTTTCATGTCTGTATAACAACTCTGAAGATGGCTCATGTGAACCGAAAGCTTAGATCAAGTACCAACTTAATAAAAAAAATATCTAAATGTTGGCCAATTTTTGTATTTATTTTCACCTAAAATTAAAACGAACATTAGAACGGCTCATGATCAAACATAATAGACATTCGTTGTCTGTTATATTTAACAATATGTTTAAATAATGATCTGCTGCCCCAATACTATATATATATATATATATATATATATATATATATACACAGAAAGCATATAAGAGGGAGTAAACTTTTAAACAAAGAATTAAAAAAGCATATAAAAGAAATTAAAGGAAACAAAAATATTATAATTAGGAAGAGTGATATATCTAATATTATTGTTATTTTAGATTAGACTGACTATAACAAAAATCTTGATTCAATCCTAAATAATATGGACACATTTAAGAGATTATAGAAAAATATTACTAACCTTTTTAAGACACAAATAAACAAACTAATTAAAGTTAATAATGCAGAAATAGGATCAATGAAAACAAAATTGTGGATGAGTCTATATGACATCACTTTGAATAATTTCCAAACTTCTTTCTTACCAATAAATTAATAAGGAGATATCAAACAAATTGTTACAGAAAAAAAAGATAAGAAAAATATTTGGGTAAAATAACAAAATAAAATTTCTTTCTTTTCAAAAATGAAATAAAATTTCTTTCTTTTCAAAAATGAAATAAAATTATATACTATATATACTTGAGAATAGGTCATAAAAATCAGGGGTGCAACCTAACCACTTGACATAGAGAATCTGGAGTAGACCGTGTGGCGTATTAGTTGTCCAGGCCAGTACCTTGCATTCGAGCATATGTGAGGGCAAGGGAAAAAATTTATTTTTCCTGACATTTCGATTTTACACAATCACCTCTTCGAACAGTGCAGCATCACACATCGAATAAAAGCATTCGATCTGCATTGCTTATATTTACCATTTATTATCTGATTTATGACAAGAGACTAACGTCTTTAAGTGACTTTAGGATTCAAGCTGTTACCAGTATCCACATTTTCATTTAAACAGAGAAGTCCCATACTCGATAAGTAAATACAAATGAAAACAATGTTTGACAATGATGATGATGACAAAGAAGAATTTGAGGGGTTTCAGTCCTGATGAAGTTTAATAACTATATCAAAATGAATAAAAACACTTTTCTCATCTATATCTATAATTCTCAAAATGTGTATGTATGTGTGTGTGTGTGTGTGTGTGTGTGATCAGATGTCGTTTATGCATTTCCACAGTTTTCATCTGATTTTAAAGGAATTTTTTTGGTTTGATAGATAATTCTTCAGTTCTGGTTTTGGGTTCAAATTGGCTAGAAAAAATGACAACCCTGAAGGTGAAAAAAAAAAAAAAAAAGGCAAAATTTAATGTTTGTAAAAAAGGTCAATTTAGAGAGTTGAAATCTAATGCAAAAGATTATTAGAATTATAAAAAAAAATAATATTATAAATAAAAATTATTGTATATTTTTATTATGACGGTCCATGGTAGAGGTTCCCTCCCTGTAAGATTGAGAACGCAAAAAAAAAGTGATTTTAGGATTGAAGTGGTTACCAGTATCCACATTTTCATCTAAACAGAGCAGCCCACACTCGATAAGTAAATACAAATGAAAACAATGTTTGACAGTGATGATGATGATGAAGAATAATTTTGGGGTTTCAGTCCTGATGAAGTTTAATAACTATATCTAAATGAATAAACACTTTTCTTATGTTTTAATATATGTAAGCAAAGTTTTGAAATAAAGGTGAATATTTGAAAATATTTAACAAATATTCGTTACCTTGCCCTTTTATAACGTAAATATAACTCCCCAGATTATAGTGTGACCTATCTGTGAGTCAACTGCAAATGCCCACTTAGTTTGGGGGTTGTCAGTCTTCTGGTGTGACCTATCCGTGAATATATACAGTATTCTTTTCGGCTTCATTTCAAAAAGATAAAATAAAAGCTGTCAAAAACAATGTGGAAAATCTTCCTACCTAGCTTTGGAAATTTGAAATGGCATAACAATTACTGGCTTACAAACCTGACTGTAACTGATTCACATCACACTGATACTGTAGAAAAAGACATGAATCCACTTGTCCCTGCATTTTGCACCATGGTTTATTGTGTTGTCAAATCTCCTGTCATTGGCATACTAAGAGAGTTGACAGAGAAAACTGAAATCATTTCAAAGATTCTTTATTGTGAACACTACTTTGTAGCCCAGTATTCTCTTTCCTTGTATTAACTGAATAGTAGACAGATTTGCCAAATAAATCCTCTTTCCCTGGGGATACTATGAAGAGTCATGTGTATCACCCTTCAATGTTTTGATGCAGTCAAGTCAGGGATTGTTTCTTAGTACTCAATCATGCAACCAAATACTTCTAAGCTACCTTTGCTCTAGTGATGCCAGGAAGTAAAGCAACTTTTGTGGATCAGTTAAAAGATTAAAAATTCAAGCAGTATAAACAAGAATATAAAAACTGAAAAAAATTATTTCTGCTATCTGGCATGTTTGTTATATAAGTAAATATGAAAAAATTTTTCTCAGTACTTAGGTGGGTGACCTCAAGTGGAGAGGTCAGGTATTTTGTTTAATTCAGACCAATTTCATCATAGAGAATGATTGAAACAAATCATAAAAGTAAGAATGTCTTGCTTGAGAATTTCAGTGATTTTCATTGCCAATCAAATAAGTGGAGAAAGTAAAAACCTCAAACTAAACAGAAACTATGGCCTTTCAGAGGATTAACCTTTTCTCAAGGCAAAGATTAACAAGGAGGAGCTTAATACACTTCAGAAAAAAGGCAGTTTCTTAACCCCTTAAATATAGACTGACAGCTGCAATGTAACATCAGTAGCAAGAGATGCTTAGTTGGACAAGTCAAACAAAAATAGAATCAAATAAATGTATTATTTTGTTCTTTCTATGTATATCTGTTTAAAAAGAACAACCTTTTATAGGCAACTAAATCTGTGATCCTGTTGGGTTCCATTTAAGTAAAATTTGAACAGGAGTAGAGGTTTATCCCTTGTTTCTTGTTTAGAATTGGGTTTCCAGTTCCTTTTAATGTCTTCTCATTTTCTTTCACCTACAGTAACCTTTTGAGAATAAGTAGCATCATCACTTTTTCTGTGAATACAACCCTACCAGAAAGACCAGCTGGTTATTTGTGCAAGTTTTGTGACAAGGTTTGTAAGTCTGTTGAGAGACTCAAATGTCACATGATTGTATGCAGAGACAAGTAAGTTTCCAACATAAGTAACACAGACAAACTTTATGCTCGTCATGTGTGTAAGAGAGGTTGTAAAAGTGAAGCTGGTCAACTGTCATCATGGCTTTATGTTTTGGTTTGAAGTAGGTTGCTTTTTATTTTTATTTTTTTATAGATAATATTTTTGGGTATTCAGGCAGTGTTGTTGGATCAGTTCATTAGCAATTGGGAGGGGGGTGGTAATTATTATTATTAGTTATTAAATATGTTTAAATTGTTTCTGCCAGTATTAAATCCTATTTTATTTATGTTGGGTTTTTGGTTTTTAATTGTGATGGCTTCAAGAATTTGTAAGCGTTTTTTGCAATTGTTTTTGTGGAGTTTTTGGGTATTGTTGATTAGGATTTTTCTTATCTTGGGGGATTTGAATCTGTTACTAGTCGTACAGTGTGTTGTTATAAAGGTGATATTTTAGGGCACTGGTGTTATTAAGATGGTATATAAAATGACGTGAGAGAGTTGTGGTTGTGTGTCTGATGTATGTGCTAGGGTTATTATGTGAGAAACACTCTTGAAATGGGCATGTAAACCTGTACACTACATTGGTTTTATTGAGGAACAGTTTGTGGGGAGCAGTTTTATTTCAGACAATTAGGTTTGAGGTTTTAAATTTGGTGTAGTATATTATTAATTTTATTTGTTTGTGTTGTTGGATGGGTTTAGTGTGTCTGTGGATGGTGTCAGTTATTGCTAGTTCATCAAGTATATAGTTGCTGTATAGATTCTACAGAAAAGCTTAATAGTGTTATTGTTGACTGTTTTTATTTCTTTGTTATTATTATGGCTATTTGAAAGGTAGCGTTTCATATGCTGTTTGACTAATTTGTTGGTGTAATTGTTTTTTATGAGTGTTAATATTGGATTATTCTTTGTAAAATATTGTTCTGGATGAGATGTGAAAAGCTTGATTGATTAAGTTTTTGATTAGGCCTATTTTATATTTATTTGGACATTCGCTATAGAAGTTGAGCAGGCAAGAGTTTAGTTTGTTGGCTTTTTAAATATTGATGTATTAAATGTATCTTTGTTGTTGGAGTCTATGAGTATGTCGAGAAATGGTATTTTGTTGATATTTAGTTCGACTGTAGTTTAAAATGGAATTTTCCTCAAAGGCTTGTTTAAGTTTATTAATTGTGTTGTGTTTTTGTGTTGTTATAAAGATGTTGTCAATGTATCTGGTGTAAATAGTAGGTTAGGTTATATGGTTATTAAATTTTCAATGTGAGACATAGAATTCAGTGATTGTAGGACCTAGAGGAAAACCCATAGACATGCCATCAATTTGGGTATATATTTTTCCTAGTGGGTCGTAAAAGGGAACTTGTGTGCTGCATATTAGTAATAATTTCTCTAAGATCATAGGTTTTATGGCAGGAGGGGGAATTGAAGGATGGTTATAGATAATTTTTGTAATTGTTTTGTTGGTTTCATGCATGGGGACATTAGTGAAAGGCTTTTAATGTCAAGGGAGTAGTGGAGTTTAAGATTTGTATGAAATTGTTAGTCGATTTTATGTATTTGTTAGGTATGTATGGTTAGATTATATTGTTAATATTTTTGGCGATATGGTATACAGAAGTAAGGATTTGTGAGATGATGGGTCGAAGAGGGTTTCCTGGTTTATGTGGTTTTATTTTCCTGTAGATGTAACCCGGTTGATAATCACATTATTTTTGTTAGTTTATGGGAACCAATTTCAGCGTTGTTGGCTGTAATAATATGATTGAGGTGTTTCTTAAGTGAGTCCGGGGGGGGGGGGTGAATTTTTAAAATTTTGTTTTGTCATTGAGAATGTTAGTGATCTAATAACCAAAATCCTCTACAAAAACAATTGCAAAAAACGCTTACAAATTCTTAAAGCCATCACAATTATAAACCAAAAATAAATAAAATAGGATTTAATACTAGCAGAAACATCTTTATATATATTTAATAACTAATCCTCTAAATAATAATTACCAACCCCCTGCTAATGAACTAATCCAATGACACTGCCGGAATACCCTAAAATATTATCTATAAAAAATGAAAAATAAAAACAACCTACTTCAAACCAAAACATACATCCATGAAGATAGTTGAAGACAAATGAAAGCGCTATCAATCAAACACACAATTGAAACCGATATCAGTCAAAGTATTGAAAGCACTATCAAACAGTCATAGCGCATTCAATTGTTTGATTTGAAAGCGCTATCAATCAATCAAGCAACTGAAAGTGCTATCAATCAATCAAACAAGTGAAAGTGCTAGCAGTCAAACAAACAACTGAAAGTGCTATCAAACAAACATAGTGCTTTCAATTGTTTGATTGATAGTGCTTTCAATTGTTTGATTTGAAAGCGCTATCAATCAAACAATTGAAAGCACTATCAATTAAACAAACAATTGAAAGCACTAGCAATCAAACAATGAAAAGTACTATCAATCAAAAAAACATCTGAAAGTGCTATCAAACAAACAATTGAAAGTGCTAGCAGTCAGACAAACCATTGAAAGTGCTATCAATCAAACAATTGAAACCGATATCAGTCAAAGTATTGAAAGCACTATCAATCAAACAAACAACTGAAAGTACTATCAAACAAACAATTGAAAGTGCTATCAATCAAACAAATCTATTCAGGTAAATCACCTGGAAAATATGCTATTCCGTCTGAAATCTACAAGTATGGTGGTAAAAAGTTAGTCAAAAAGCTACACCATCTCTTCAAAGTAATATTGAGGGCTGGTTGGGTTCCTCAAGACTATATGGATGCCTTAATTCAACACTTATACAAGAACAAAGCTAATAGAAATATTTGTAACAACTGCTACTAAAATATTATCTAGACCGATTCGGAACAGAATTATCAAGCACATCATCAATGAGATTTACTCAGATCACAGTGTGGTTTCAGGACGAGTCATAGCACTATTGACAGGATCTTCTCACCCTATCAGGTAGCCAAAAAAGTGCGTGAAAAGAACCAGGAGTTGTATTTGGTGTTTTTTGACCTTACTAAGGATACTGTAAACTGTGAAGCACTCTGGAAAGTCCTTAAAAAGTTTAGAATCCCAGACAAAATGTTGAATGTTATAATCTCCTTTTCATGAGGGGATGAAAGCTGCTGTTGTATCTGATGGGGAATTCTCTGATTCCTTTGATGTTACAAATGGCACAAAGCAAGGTTGTATCATGGCCCCTGTTCTCTTTGCTCTATTTTTCACAGTAATGCTCAAATATACCTTTGGTGATATGGAGATTGCTGTTAAATTTCAATGATCCAGCCTTTTCAACCATCAGCGGTTCAAAGCTAAAACACTTCTCCGAACTAGCATCATTCATGATCTGCTGTTTGCTGACGATGTTGCCACAACAACATCCCTAGAGGAAGCCCAAGAACTTGTCAACCATTTCTCTGTTACATGCAAAGCTTTTGGATTTGTTATTAGCATAAAGGAAATAAAGGTGACCTACCAGCCGCCTCCTTGCCTAAAGCAGATTTGGGATGTCAGACAATCTCCGCAATTTCATCAATTCCCAGACTCTCCTATACAGATTGATGGGAACTTGAAGTCTGTGAAGTCATTTACATATTTAGGAAGCAAGATGAATGTGAATGCATCCCTTGATGATGAAATAACAAATCGCATTGCTAAAGCTACAAGTGTGTTTGGGAAGCTTTGCCACCATCCAGGGAATGAGAGAGGTATCAGATTGGACACCAAAATGGATGCTCTTATAGAGCATCCATTTTGACCATACTGTTGTACAACTCAGAATCGTGGACTCCCATATCAATCAGTTGAATGTCTTATACAAAAGTTGTCTTTGTGAGATCTGTGGCTATACTTTTAACGATAGGGTGTCCAATGCTGATCTTCTTGCAAAATGCAACATTGGTGGAATTGAGACTTTCCTGTTGCAGTCACAACTTTGTTGGGCTGGCCATGTTGCAAGAATGAATGACGTCACAATGACTAAGGTCCTCATTTATAACCAACTCGACAGTGGACAAAGGACTGTTGCATGGCCATGGCTCAGGTATAACGACACGCTAAAGAGTAATCTCTCAGCTGTCAATGTGCCTCATAAGTGAGTTGCCCTGATAGAAATAACTGGAGATATTTGTGACAGAGTGGTATCAGAAATTTTGAAATTAGTTGTGTTGACAGGCTAAGAGATGAAGGACAAAGTGTTGGCACATATTCCTTTTGCTATGTCCCGAGATCCTAGCTGTTGCACAATATGTGGACTTGTATGTAGGTCACAAACATAAAAACTGAATGAGGTTGCTGGATCCTCATATGTTGAAATCGATGGAATGGTCCATCATTATATATATATATATATATATATATATGCCTGAAGAAATCCTTTGGTGCCTGTCACATCAACTATTGCCAATGGTCAACCCTAGCTGAGAACTGTGATGCCTGGGATCTCACCACCAACCATGCTGTCTCCTTTGAAAATACCTGTTCTCAGGGACAAGAGGCGGAAGAGGAAGTACTACAATGCTATGTCATCGAGCCCAGGCCGTACTTTCAGCTGCAATTACTGCGACCGTGTATGCCTGTCCCACAGTGGGCTTATCAGTCACAAACTTGCTTGTGTCTCTTACAACTTTAAAAATTCAACATTCTGATATGTTGTAAATTAGATTTGGTGGTTTTGAGAACAATTATTATTGCTTGTTCAATTTAAATCAAAGAGTCAATTTGAAATTCCCTGAAGTTTACTACTCAGATTGACAGACACCTGAAGAAGGCCAGAGAGTGCAATAGTTGAAATGTCATGATACTAACAATAAAGACAAAGACTCTAAATAATGAATATAAAGGATGGTTTTACCTCAATTTTATTTTTAAAAAAAACTCATACAAAGATTATTTGGCAATGTTTAATCTTCATACCAGCAAAAAAATGATATGACAAACGAACGATTATTCCCTTGACACTGCTATTACACCATTCTTTTTTATTCCCTCGTCAATGATTATTTAGAAGATAATAAAAATAAGTGAACCATGTACAATGTGATATTTATTATTTACTTTTTATAAAGATTTATTATTTAACATTTTGTAAAGAAATAAATTTGAAAAGAAATCTTTTTATTCAAAAAAATTTTAAAAATTACAAAATTATGAAAATATGTAAACATTGCCAAGGGAGTAAAAAAAATGGTGTAATAGCAGTGTCAAGGTAATAACCATCCTTGACACAGTTTTTTGCAGGCGTGAAGGTAACACCTTGCTGATTATTTAATCATTTCACTAGTGTTTCTCTTATAAGGAAATTTATAGTAAAGTTTTTAAACTGATGCAATGCCTATTAAATTAATAAAAGGAAGAAAGTGAAGTATTTTAACATTCAAACCAAAATAATAATGGTAAATATTGTGTGTGTGTGTGTGTGTGTGTGTATCTACATGCATGCAAAATCCTTTCCATTCAAACCAAAATGTCAGTTAAAAGTAAAACAAAAAGAAAAGTGCATCATTGTTAGTGTTTTATTTCTATCTAATAAAAAAAACAAAAAACACTGAGTTAATATTTTTTCCATTCTGTTTCAGAATTTGAATTAACCAATTCTTCACTGTAAAATTTAACCATTTTAAGCCATCAACAATTTTTTTTATAAAAATAGTCAATAAATCGAGTCCATTGTTGGTTTTTCTACAGTGTATTTTTCATTTGTTTTCATTCAATCAATTTACTGACGTGTTCAAAAACAGAAGATTTTGATAAAATCCCATCGAAGCAGACATAATTTCTGCAACTATGTATTTTTTTTCACACATTTTCCGAAGAGGGAAATTTACTTTCATATACAAACTGGTGATATACAGGGTGGTCTGAAAGTCTTGTCACCTCTACATAATATAATTTTCTATTTCAGAAGGCTGAGAAAAACTACATTTTGGAAGAGAGGGTTAGGGCGACAAGACTTTCGGACCACCCTGTATATCATCCCATTTTTCTCCTGGATACCTTACATACTATTTTTTTTAAAATTATTTTGGGAGTTACATTTTTTTTAACTAATAAATTTTTGTAAACCTCAAACTGAACTTTAGTTTGTTGTGGGCCAGTGTGTGTGTGTTGAGAAATAAACATGTGTCTCCTGAAATGCCCACAACAAACATGGCAGACTCAGGATGTAAGTCCACGTAAAGAAATGTAAAGAAACGACAAGACAATAATGTATGTAACAAATAAACGTGGAAACTTTTTGGGTGCAAAGTATGTATATTGAGTGAATGTGCATACGTACGTGTGTGTTTGTGTATATTGTCCATGTGTTTCACAAAGGGAACGTATTGTCAATGAGAGATTTTCATGTTGATGTGTAAGCGAAAAAGTAAGAAGAGAGTGATAAAAAATTATCGCAGAATATTTATAGTCCTGAGAGCATGCCTTAGGTGCAGTTTCGAAAATTAGGATGTGGTAACCCGACAACACTCCCTTCCAATGGGTAGAATTTTTTCTGCCCATATGTAAAGTTTGTGTAGTTGCTTCTGTCCTCATGAGTTGAAAATAAAAGGTGTCAGAAATGTGGTTGAGATGCAAGATTAAACACATGTTGACATGTTGTACTTGTGCTATCATCAAGGTGCTGTCTTATTTTCTAGTTGAATGTGGATGCTTTGGTAAATGCGTCAGTAGTGTAAATTGTTCAGAATTTGCTATTAAAATTTGTCTTTTTCCAATGCTCCATGTTGAATTGGTTTTATCGTCTTGTTGTATTGGTTCCTTGTTTTTAGAAAGGTTTTGTTAGAGAAAGGCCTTGTTTGTTTGCTATGTGTGGATAATGTTGGCACACAAAATTTAATAGAAGCAGCACTGGCAAAGTTGAGCTAATGTAGAATTTCTACTGAGTATTGAATGCATGTTGAACTTTAAGAAATTTGCTATTATTGTTGATTGCATATCATACTTGCAAATTCTTAGTGTTATTTGAGTGGCATAGTAAGAGTGAAAAAAAAAGGACAGTGAGTCACCTTTTGAGGTATGTCACACTTTATCTGATGAGCCCAGAAAAAACAATGTTTGTTTTGTTGAAAAATAATTTTTTAAAAGATGTCTGCCAGTTGAGGTCAAGTCGAGCATAATGGTACCAAGAGAAGAAATGGGTCAAGCAAAAAGGCAGTAGGAGTGTGTATTTTTTGCCTACTGAAATGCAGTAATTGAAAACTGATTTGTGATATTTTTTTTTTCAGCTCCCATGTGTTGCAAAAAAATCTACTTGCCAAGTCACAGAACATCATGTGTTGTAGATATCTTGTAGGGTTTGAAATTTGTGATTTTGCATTTTTAGTGGGTCTAATCCCAAATTTTGTAGCTGTGTAAATTGTTTTTGCTAATAGCAGTATCTGCCATGTGTGGTAGGATAGGAAGAGAAGTTTGTTGATGTTTTTCTTCACTAGCTCTAGGTTTGAAAAGATGTGTAAATGTATATTTGAGTCTGCACATATATAGTCTTGTGTGTTTCTTGTTATCAAGAGAAAAATAATTATCACTTCGGGGTCACCAACTTGTTGCGGGCCGGTGTATGCATTGAGAGATAAACATGTGTATCTCCTGAAATGCCAACAACAAACATGGCAGACTCGGATGTGAGTCCATGTAAAGTAATGACAAGACAATACTGTGTGTAACAAATGAATGTGGAAACTTTTGGGATGCAAAGTATGCTTAGGATGTGCATATGTATGTGTGTGTATATATTGTTCATGTGTTTCCCTAAGGGAACATGTTCTCCGCAAGAGATTTACATGTTGATGTGTAGGTGGAAAAATTAAGAAGAGAGTGATAAAAAATTATTATCAGTATTTATAATTCTGAGAGCATCACCTACGAGCAGTTTTGAAAATTAGGAGGGAACCTGACAAGTTTACCAAGAATTAATTTGTTCATTCAATAACACAACTTTTATCTTTCAATTACACACAAGTATTTATTATTATTTAAACCTACATTAAGAAAAATGCTTAAACAACTATTTATTGGTAAACATCAATGGGCATTTTCTCATCAATTGTCCACACTTTTAAAAAAAGATTTTTTTTTAATTATAAATAAAAAATAAATGAAGCAATCCCGTAAATATTTTAAAAATCAAATTTGAAATCTATTTTTATAGATTTGCTTGCTAATAATGAGCCACAAAGAAATTCTGACATATATTTTGTTTATTTCAAATCTCCTGAAAGTCAAACAAATGAAAAATACTTTTAATTTAAAAATAAACTTTTAATATCTTTCATACTTCGATCACTGTTTTGGTTGGTGTGCTCTCCAGCCTGCTTCGTTTGTTTTGTTTATCTGAGGTGGACTAATAATTCTATTCTCAAATTTTATTTATGATTCAGACTATCTCTATCTGCTATCACTATGTTTCGGCTAGTGGGATTACTAACCGGTTTTCATCCGGTTGCGGCTATTAATAAACAAGCTTTTTTTTTTCTAATGAATAATTTTTTTCGTAACTTTCGCCTACAATTAGGAAAAAAAATTTACACCCGAGTAACATAGATGCCCTTGTTAAAAAAAAAAAAAAAAACATAATTAGTGATATGCAAGAAGTGTATGACTTCTGAGGAATTTTGGAGAACACATCGGTTTACTTTAAAGAAACTAAAGAATATGCATTAACAGTAACACACAAAAAATTGTCCATAAATAATTCAGAGAACAGTATTGTATTGTTTTACCCAAAATTATAGACAGCATTTCAAAATTACTAAATAAATTAATTATATCTTCTGGTTTGTAAATTTAACAAAAAAATGTTATTAAAAAAACAATATCTATTTTGAAAATAGATATCAATTGAGCCTAGATATGTAAAATAAAATTTAAAAAAAAAATAGTACACCTTTTCTTTTTTTTCGTTACGTCCTTGAAATAATCTCATTCATTGAACCTCTACCTTGAGTGGCTCTTCTTAAGCCTTGTGTTGGGTGGACAATAGTAAAGAAAGACTGAATCGAGATGCAATTAAACAGCAAAAGTACACCTGACAATCGATAAAGAAAATTAAAAAGAGGGTGGTCCGAAAGTTTTGTCACTCCCTTAAAAAAATGTAATAGACGACGAACAAGTAGGGTTGTCGGAAAGCTTGTCACTCGCTACCAAAAAGAAGTAATGCGAACAATAGAAGAACAAGTAATACAATAATACAAAGGAAATGTACTGGATTCAGTTTATTCACTTTCATTGAATGAACAGCATCATTTTCTGGAACAAACAAAATGATGCGGCGTCATGTCCTGGCGTGTGGTATTTTATGAAGCTCTGCTTTGTTGATTGTTGCAAAGGCTCCCCGAACGGTGCCCTTCAACTGATGGGTATTATTCTGGTATCGTTCATGTCAAACTCTCTTTGATGAAAATACCCCACAGAGCGTTGAAATAGAAAATTATATTATATAGGGGTGACAAGACTTTCGGACCACCCTGTACTTTCATTATTTATTTACTAACAACATTGTTAAGTAGATTGTTAGAGATAATTTAATTAGAAATTGAATTAATTATTTCATTCAATGAAATGATTCAATTACTAAAATTTTACAGACTTTTAATGTTTTGATCGCAATCGGTACTGGTACAAGGCAATATATTGTGGAGCACTTTTCCACTTAGCAAAGATCGTTTTTTTTTTTTTTTACTTAACTACCCAGATTTTTTTTTTTTTTAAAAAACGAAAGATTTTGTAAAAAAAAAAAGCTTTTTCGGTCATTTTTTTCTTTTGTTTATCTAACAAAAATGAATTCCTAAAAAAATGTGTTGAAGAAATAAATGAGTTTTTTTTTACTTATTGTCATATTCTGTAAAAATTTAAAATAAATTTTTTTTCTTAAGGCGACAAACAAAAACAAGATTAAGAATTATAAAAAAAATAAACAAACATTAATTTTTTTGTTTGTATTTAAAGAAACTAAACAACTATGTACTAAGTTCTTAACTTGTACAGGAAGATTGGCGCTAATCAATCTTCCAAGCAATGCGGGCCTGCATGTCTTGAAAATCAATGTCTAAAACTGTAAAACAGAAATCCTGTTTTTAGTTTGTTTCTTTGTTCCAATTTGTAATATTTGTGGTGAAATCCACAATTGATTCAGCCACGAAGCAAAAAAACCACAAAAATTAAATTGAATGATGGCTGTGTAGCGGATAGTAAATTAAAAAAAAAATAAGTCATTCAACGAAATTTACTTTAAATTAAATACCAAACATATTTATTTATTTTTAAAAAATTAACATTGTTTTGTAGATCATAAAAATATTTTTTTATAGATTTTTTTGTTTCATTTCATGACTCAGTCAAATGTCCAGTGTAAAAACCGTTTTTATTTCACATCACTCTTCTTAGTCTTATTTCCATTAATTCGCTGAAAAAGAACATACCCCGATGAAAAAAGGCCCCAAACTTGAAAAAAAAATTATCGTCTAACTCTAAACAAACTAAAATGAATCCATTTTTAAAGAATCTTAAAAAATGAATTCCTACTTAATTTAAAAACTAGATAGCAATTAGAAAAAGTAAACTCATCTATCAAAGAAATGAGAAATGACTCTAACTTTGTGATCATTAATCACCTCCGTAATACTGAACTTGAATAGAATTGATTGAATTGATTTTATAAATAAGTTTTTCATTTTTCAATAAAACTTTTCACTATTTCTCAATAATAATAAAACGACAATTTATTTACTTACTTTTTCAAATTGTATTCACTACATCTGGCAGGATAAAGACTAAAAAAAGAGAGACAAAGAACGACGTAAGTTTCACCTGGACGGAGACTGACAGGTAAGTAGACAAGTGTTGATTACCCAAAAACCGTCACGTTTTCAGGAAGAGCCAGTCACTAGCAACTCGCACTTCCTTGTTTGTGGACATTTATTTAAATCTTCATTATAATTTTACTCACTGAGACGCAAATGTTTGTGGGTCTCGCAGTAGTACCATTTTTCCTAACTTTTTCTTTTTTATTGTCTCTGAAGAATATTTTGTTTTTATAATTTACGTTAATGTGAAATAAAAAAAAGATTTTTAACTTGAAAATGCTAAGGCTAAGCTAACTTTTTTTTTTACATCTTTTTTTTTTCTCTCTACAGTCCGTTTTTTTTTTTTTTAAATACCAACAGTAAATTAAAAGACACACACGGCATTTGTCTAAAGTGTATAATTTTGTTGAAGCTTTTAGTTTTATTACAATACTTTAAAATTAAAACAGAATGAGACACGGGGTTTCCTCGACGTTTCGCTTGCTAAATTGTTTAATAATAAAAACATGACGTAATTTTTTTTTAAATGAAGAAATCGGAGTTACTTCCCTTTTTGCTCACCTTGAATTAGGGCCAAAAGCTTTTGGGGGACCATAATTCGCGAGTTAAAATTTATATTGTTTTTCAAACAGATTTTTTGATTTAGAAATATATATTCAGATATATCGTGCGGATGTTTTTTGGTTACTTTTCTATGAGAAAACGTTTTATGAAGCCAGCTATTGTTTGAGTATGAACAAATTCTAGAAAGTAATTGGAAATTCTTCTTAAGCTAAGAAGCAGACCAGAATTTCTATCAATTCCTCCAAAGATTGATTGTTGGTGAAGCACTCGGCAACGCTTATATTTTCTCTTTACAAAATGTTTCATCAATCTCACCTCCTTTTTTTTATCACTATTGTGTTATTTTTCAGTGAAATCGCAACACACATCTCTACAAAATCTGAACCAGTCAACTGTTTCGAGTAACTGTGTAGTTAATACTTTCGTTTTTGCTCATGCGAATTATGGCCCCTGTTTTATGGCTCTCTCTCCTCCATTCTAGATTTTACCGAAATAGCTTGAATCACTCTACTTCGGCAATTAAACACAATTGCAGATCTTTTCGAACAAGTGAAGCTTAGGGTTAAAAAAAAGAACGAAAAGACAAAATATTATATATATATATATATATATATATATATATATATATATATATATATATACTGTACATATTGATGGAAAAACCGGGTATGGAAGGATTGGTGAAACACTGAAAAGACAAACCTTACTAAGAGCTACAAATGATAGGAAGTTATAGAGAGCTATGATCGCACATGTCCTGAAGGGACACAGACAGCACAGAGAAGAAGACTTTAATGGTATTACTGATAATTTGCAGAAGCATAAGTAAAATTTAATTAAGGGATGTGTAATCACATGACAAAAAATTGTATCGTTCCTAAAATTTTAAAAATAATTAAGTAAAAAAAAAAAAAATATTTGTGGTGAAAATAAAAAAACTCTTTAATCTTTCCCTGACTTTCCAGGACGGATTGATTTCCCTTTGTTTTCGTCTTTCTCTCTTCATGAGGTAGTCGGCCATTTTCTTGTTACGGTTCAATACCGGAGTAGATTTCTAGTGGAATAAGGCTTCACTCAACCTATACGGACTCAGCCTTCTTTACTTCCCCTCAAACCCTTTTTCATAACAATTTATTCCACTAGAAATAATCTATCAGGATGGAAAAATATCTTAAGCCAGAACGCCTAGATCTAGACACAAATAAACCTGACTCAGCCGACAAATGGCGACACTGGAAAAGATCCTTCCAAATCTTTCTCGAAGCGGCCGGCGAAACACAACAACAGACTCCACTGATAGACAGACTGAAACTGAATCTACTTATTAACCTTGTCTCTCCCACTATCTTTAAACACATCTCCGACGTGAACAATTACGATTCAGCCATGGACGTTCTGGATGGAGTGTTTGTGCAGCCTAGAAATACGATCTTCTGTAGGCATCTGCTGGCTACTCGTCGTCAACAAACTGACAAGGGTGTAGACCAGTATTTGCAAGCTTTAAAGAAGCTCACGAAGGATTGCGAGTTCCAGGCTGTTACAGCAATACAGGCGGGAGATGAATATATACGAGACGCTTTTATAAACGGAATTTCATCTAATCACATCAGACAACGACTCCTGGAAAACAAAACACTAGATCTAGTCACTGCTTATGGGCAGGCGCTAACACTTGAGATGGCACAGAAACAATTAACGTCCTACTCTCAACAGAACTCACTAAACGCATCTGTCTCTACTGTTCAAACTGAGGTAACTGACGATGACAATCAGCCTGGGTGCTATGAGGAACCTACCGTGGCTGCCATTTCTGGACAAAAATGCTTCTTCTGCGGGAATCAGAGACATGATAGAATTAGATGGCCTGCCCGAAACTCAATTTGCAAAAATTGCAAAAAGAAAGGACATTTTGCTTGTGTCTGCAGATCATCTACAGTGGCTGCTATCAACCACGGTGAGTCTATTCTTGTGTCTTCCATACCATCTTATAATTTCTCAGAGAGTCTATCTTGCTCGACATTGCGTGGAAAAATCAAAGGCAAGTCTCTAAAAATACTTGTTGATACTGGTAGCTCCGAAAATTTTATTAATTCTGATGAGGTTAAAAGGCTCGGATTGGCAATCTTGCCAAGTTCAGAAAGAATTTTTATGGCTAGCAGTTCCCATTCATCCTCTACTCTTGAACATTGTATAGTATCCCTCAATCTAAGCAGTAGAGAGTACCGTAATGTCAAGTTGTCCGTTATGGCTAACTTATGCCGTGATGTCATTCTTGGGCATAATTTCCTATGTCAGCATTCTTCGGTAAAAATACCTTTCGGGGGACTGCTTCCACCTCTCACTGTTTGTGGACTAACTGCAATTAATAATGTCCCTTACCCCTCTCTGTTTGCGAATCTAACTTCTGATTGTCATCCAACAGCAGTAAAATCCAGGAGACATAGCCTACCTGATGCTAAATTCATTCATTCAGAAATATCGCGTATGCTGAAGGAAGGAATTTATAGAGCCATCTCAATTGCCATGGCGAGCCCAAACACTGGTAGTGTCTCCTGAAAATCACAAGAGACTCGTCATAGATTATTCCCAGACGATAAATCGGTTCACTCTTCTGGATGCTTATCCACTTCCTCGGATAGAGGACATGGTAAATGAGATTGCCTGTTATCAGGTATTTAGCACACTTGATCTAACCAGTGCCTGTCACCAGGTTGCCATCAAGCCAGAAGAACGAAAATATACCGCCTTCAAAGCTGCTGGGTCTCTCTACCAATTTTGTCGAATCTTTTTTGGAGTGACCAATGGAGTAGCAAGTTTCCAGCGAGTCATTGATGACATTATCAGGCGAAAAGACCTCCGAGGAACCTACACCTATATCAACAATGTTACTATCTGTGGTCATAACCAGGCAGAACATGACAACAATCTAAAGAAATTTATGAATAGCGTGGCAAAGTACAGCCTAACACTGGATAAAAGCAAATGTCATTATTCACTTAGTTCAGTGGACTTGCTTGGGTATACTATAAGCATGGGTTCAGTAAAACCTGACCCTGACAGACTCAAAGGATTGGTGGATCTGCCAGTACCTCAAGACCATACCTCTCTCCGACGAGCAATGGGGATGTTCTCTCACTATTCTAGGGGGATATCAAATTTCTCCGAAAAATTACATTCCTTAACCAGAGCTGCCCATTTTCCTCTCACTAAAGAACAAACGGATGCCTTCAAGTATCTAAAGAAGGAGATCGCAAAATCGTCCTTGGTGGCTATAGACTCTACTCTACCTTTTGAGATTGAGACTGATGCTTCGGGACATGCTATTGCTGCCTCTCTAACCCAAAACCGATGGCCTGTAGCTTTCTTTACAAGAACTTTAACTTCTGCTGAGCAAAAGCACTCATCAGTTGAAAAGGAGGTCTATGCAATTGTAGAAGCGATTCGAAAATGGAGACACTTATTACTCGGGAGACATTTTAAGCTTATCACAGATCAGAAATCTGTCTCCTTCATGTTCAATCTTAAAAGTAAAAACAAGATAAAAAAACGAGAAGATCACAAGATGGAAATTAGAACTTGCCTGTTTCAGTTACGACATAGTATATCATCTGGGAAAACAAAATGCTGCTGCGGACGCTTTATCACGAATTTGCTCTTCTACCATCTCTGTTAACAAACTACATATCTTGCACAATGATTTATGTCACCTTGGGGTAACCAGAATGCTGCATTTCGTCAGAAGTAAAAATATGCCATACTCTATAGAAGATATAAGAGCAGTAACCAGGTCATGCCATGTGTGTTCCGAGATAAAGCCTAGATTCTTTAAAATGCCTCCTCAAACACCCATAAAAGCAAGTCAACCCTTTGAAAGATTAAGTATAGACTTCAAGGGATCTTTACCTTCAAATTCTCGCAATCAGTTCATACTTACTGTGGTTGACGAATACTCCTGTTTTCCTTTCGCTTACACTTGTGCTGATGTCTCAGCAATGACTCAAGAAACATCTAACTAGTTTATTTTCCATTTTTGGAAACTCTTCTTTTGTGCACTCTGATCATGGTACAGCTTTTATGTCGGACGAATTAAAAGCGTTTCTACTTTCTTGACGCATTGCTACCAGCCGAACAACTGCCGTTAATCCACAGGGCAATGGACAAGCAGAGAGGTACAATGGTATCATCTGGCAAACGGTGAGCCTGGCTCTACGGTCTAGTAATCTCCCAGTTGCTAGTTGGGAAAAGGTTCTGGATGTAGCACTCCACTGCATTCGCTCATTGCTTTCCACTGCCTCGAACTGTACTCCTCATGAACGTTTGTTTAATTTCCAAAGGAAATCAGCTTCTGGTGATTCCATACCAACATGGTTAACGAAATCAAAATCGGCGCTCCTGAGGCGCCATGAACGCGGGAGTAAATATGAGCCTTTAGTTGAGACAGTTGACATACTCGAAGTCAATCCGAACTACGCTCACGTGCGACTTAATAATGGATGACAAACGACAGTGTCTCTACGCCATATTCCACCATTGGTTGGCAAACCAAACGGTTCACACACAGAACTTGATCCAATGGACGCCCCTATCCAGTCTAACACTCCTGCTCCTACTCCTCTGCCGAGTGTTCTGGAAAATACTGTTATTAACGATTCAGCTGCCCCCGGAAACCACCCCATTGTAAATCCCACTCCTACATCTCCTCATCCTCTGCCCTTGGATAGCTTCCAGAGGAACTCTTCAGAAGACGCTGATGTATCGAATCTTCGACGCTCTTCTAGAATTCGTCGAAAACCTCCGTATTTAGCTGAAAATTATCAGCTTTGAACATCTGTTTTTCTCCTTTCTCTATTTTCAGTTTGAGCAGAGACACCCATAGAAACCACCCCTTTCCAGAAGAATGTACGAACCTGAACTTTTTCTTAAGTGGCGGAGAATGTGGTGAAAATAAAAGAACTCTTTAATCTTTCCCTGACTTTCCAGGACTGATTGATTTCCCTTTGTTTTCATCTTTCTCTCTCCATGAGGTAGTCGGCCATTTTCTTGTTACGGTTTGCTACCGGAGTAGATTTCTAGTGGAATAAAGCTTCACTCAAGCTATACGGACTCAGCCTTCTTTACTTGCCCTCAAACCCTTCTTCATAACAATATTAAAATCCAATAGTTTATTTTTGGCAGATTTTGTTTTTTAATTGGGATATTATTTTTTTATGGAAATTATTTTTCTTGACAACTTTTCATACTACCACTTTTCACAAATATCTCCGGTTCTTTAAAATGTGCACAAATAATTTTATATCAATATTCCCTCCAGTCTCTCTTCTTAGTTATGGCAAAAAGAGTTTGATGATTAACATATTTTTTTTGTAATGAGTATCCAAACAAGTTACTCCCCAAAATGGTTTGTTTATGCTCTCTCAGATTTGTGGGGATTACCTCCACTTGGTCTGGCAAAACACCTGTTATGTGGTGCTGTTTAAGTACTATAAAAAGACAAACATATCCTTTTCTCACTCTCTTTCTTTTTCTCCAAGATGTAGCAGGATCTAGATGAGGGTGTCCCAGCTGGGTATGCTCCTTTATAAAAATTTTATTTTTATTTAAAAAAAGAATTAAATGTAAAACCGTCTAGGTGTTGATTTTTTTGTTTATTTACACGTCTTTTGAGAGAGGTGTATTTTTTGTAAGCCAGATGGTGTGTGTAAAAAAGAAAAAATCGTGCAATTTTTATGACCCTTTCGGATCAGGAATTTGCCGCCAGAATTGTTTGTCAAACTCTGATTTGTTCTGTGAAATCGTGCAATTTTTATGACCCTTTCGGATCAGGAATGGCCGTCAGAAGCAAAATTTTTGAAGGGCCTCTTTTTATATATTGACCAATGAAAATTAAGTTTTCGAGACCCATAGAAATTCCGGATGGCCCCAAGTGGAGCCGACTTTTTCAAATAAAAGAGACGGCTTTGAGAAACGAAAGGGCAGAAACGAAAAAAGAACGAAAGGGAGCCGAAGCAGAGATCAGAGACGACACGCAGTTGGCAGACCACTTAACACCCTCTCTACTTTGACCAGCAAGTGGGCCATAAATCAGCCTTCAACTTACCAAACAAACCAACCTTTTCCAAAACCAATCCGGCCTGCTGTCAACGAAAATTCTTCAAAGGAGGTGGGTGCCTTTTGTGAGTTCTGCTAATTGAGGGTCTCTTTAAAAAAACAAAAAAAAAACAAAACAAACTTTATCCCTTTCTTTTTGTATTTTGTAAAGGGTCTAAAACTTTATCCTTTTTTGGTATTTTTGTAAAGGATTTAAAACTTTATCTTTTTGTATTTTTAAAGGGTCTAATATTTAAAAAAAGCAGAGTTTGACTAAACAATTTCATAGCTTGTTTCTGTGGGTATTTCCTTTTTAGAAACCCCAGGAAAATATTGTTATCCTGCCGTGTTAGGCGCACAGAAGGAAATTTTTGTGCAACCTTTCTTGTTGTCTGTACCTTTTGTGATTATTGTAAAATAATTGTAAAATAAATGTTTTTTCCTGTTTTTAAAAATTTTATGCAGTGGTTTGTCTTGTATCGTTAACTCGCGCTTACTAACGGCAGCTATCGTTTCTTCTGCCAACTAAATTGTGTCTGGCACAAGGAGTTGGTAGGAGTGAAGAGAGAAGAAAAAAAAAAAAGAAACAAAATTTTTACACCTTTACCCGGTTGACTGATGACTGAATTCTTACACATATGTGTATCAAACACACAGACACTCACAATTCTTAATAACTGGGTTTTAATGTCTTTTTTTCTTTTTCAACTGTGTACACACTAATGTACTTTCTTCTCTTAATGCATTATTAATGGTTATTGGTTTGAAATCCATGTTATTTTTACCTGGACTCACATGAGTCCACAAAATATTGTTTGCAGGATAAATGTACTTGCAGGCATTAAAATGAATCCTTTCCAGATTTAAATAACTGATCCAAACTGTTAAAGCCATTGCATTAGTGAATCCTGAAGTAGTGAAATCTAACCAGTTTTTGGTAAATTGAATTCAAAAAATTTCTTACTTCTTTGATTATAGTCTTGGATTAATATATGTTTTTTTTTTTTTTATCACATTTTTAGTTTGTAAATAGCGTCTTTTATTTTTTATTTAAAAAAAAAAAAAAGAAGATTTTTACTGTATCAACAAGACTTTTTGAAAGATAAATATAAAATTAAGTAGACCAATCTTGATTGAAGCTGTGAAATATTATGGTGATGTGCACATTAAATAGGAAAAGGACAAAGTGATCAAGCCAGTTTTGTTAAATCAACAAGACTGTGAAGTACTAAAGTTGCACACCAAAAAGTTCAAAATATTTTCTGATCAATCATTTTTGATTTTTCTAAACTTGGGCAACTTATAAAGGTTAGCACACAACAGCTGCAGAGGGGACAGTAAGCAGTCATCTAGCACAGAGGCATTCGGACATCATATCACCTGGCATTGCAGACATCCACATCACTTTATTTACTTGGTTTTTCGCTATGTAATTTTATAATTTTGTTAGTGCCATCTCAATTTTCACAAAGAAGAAAGATATCTCGCCATGTCTGGAAGCAAGATCCCGATGATGATCTCACTCCAGCATACTGGGAGGAAAAAAAAAGATAAGAGAAAGACAGGGAATGTCCCATTTTTATAGCTGCTTGACTGTGCCCTCTAACAACTTCTTGACAAAACTGGCGAAACTAAATGATAATATATATAATTGAGTACCTGTGGACTTACTTATTTATAAATAAATAGATTGAAGGATAGAAAAAAAATCAAAAAACATTTCAGTTGATAATTTATCAAATAAAGTTTTTATAGAGATAAGTGCGATATTAGTGTTCAAAGATAAGCAGTTGATAATACATGCAATTTGAAGTTAGATAATAAATTGAGATTTCTAGTTTCAGTAATTTTGATATAAATGATTGCAGAATTTCAAATAATCTAAAGAAATCATCTTTAGGAAGATGAAAACCTTGAAAAAATATTACAATTTTTTGATACAGAGTCTGGCAGAAATAAAAATTAATTTTAAGCAATAGAAATAAGATTATTAGCAGCCACATAATGGGAGACTTGGTGCATTTTGTGCATTTCCAGTTTAATGCTGAGTCTTATGTAAATTGATGAGTAAAATCACTTGGTGTCAATTTAAATTAATTTTGAGCAATATATAAGATTATTAGGAGCCTTATATTGGCAGATTTGTTGCATTTTGTGCATTTCCAGTTTAATGCTGAGTCTTATGTAAATTGATTAGTAGAATCACATGGTGTCAATTTAAATTAATTTTGAGCAATATATAAGATTATTAGGAGCCTTATATTGGCAGATTTGTTGCATTTTGTGCATTTCCAGTTTAATGCTGAGTCTTATGTAAATTGATTAGTAGAATCACATGGTGTCAATTTAAATTAATTTTGAGCAATATATAAGATTATTAGGAGCCTTATATTGGCAGATTTGTTGCATTTTGTGCATTTCCAGTTTAATGCTGAGTCTTATGTAAATTGATTAGTAGAATCACATGGTGTCAATTTAAATTAATTTTGAGCAATATATAAGATTATTAGGAGCCTTATATTGGCAGATTTGTTGCATTTTGTGCATTTTCAGTTTAATGCTGAGTCTTATGTAAATTGATTAGTAGAATCACATGGTGTCAATTTAAATTAATTTTGAGCAATATATAAGATTATTAGGAGCCTTATATTGGCAGATTTGTTGCATTTTGTGCATTTCCAGTTTAATGCTGAGTCTTATGTAAATTGATTAGTAGAATCACATGGTGTCAATTTAAATTAATTTTGAGCAATATATAAGATTATTAGGAGCCTTATATTGGCAGATTTGTTGCATTTTGTGCATTTCCAGTTTAATGCTGAGTCTTATGTAAATTGATGAGTAAAATCACTTGGTGTCAATTTAAATTAATTTTGAGCAATATATAAGATTATTAGGAGCCTTATATTGGCAGATTTGTTGCATTTTGTGCATTTCCAGTTTAATGCTGAGTCTTATGTAAATTGATGAGTAAAATCACTTGGTGTCAATTTAAATTAATTTTGAGCAATATATAAGATTATTAGGAGCCTTATATTGGCAGATTTGTTGCATTTTGTGCATTTCCAGTTTAATGCTGAGTCTTATGTAAATTGATTAGTAGAATCACATGGGGTCAATTTAAATTAATTTTGAGCAATATATAAGATTATTAGGAGCCTTATATTGGCAGATTTGTTGCATTATGTGCATTTCCAGTTTAATGATGAGTCTTATGTAAAATGATGAGTGAAATCACTTGGTGTCAATTTAAATTAATTTTGAGCAATATATAAGATTATTAGGAGCCTTATATTGGCAGATTTGTTGCATTTTGTGCATTTCCAGTTTAATGCTGAGTCTTATGTAAATTGATTAGTAGAATCACATGGTGTCAATTTAAATTAATTTTGAGCAATATATAAGATTATTAGGAGCCTTATATTGGCAGATTTGTTGCATTATGTGCATTTCCAGTTTAATGCTGAGTCTTATGTAAATTGATGAGTAAAATCACTTGGTGTCAATTTAAATTAATTTTGAGCAATATATAAGATTATTAGAAGCCTTATATTGGCAGATTTGTTGCATTTTGTGCATTTCCAGTTTAATGCTGAGTCTTATGTAAATTGATGAATAGAATCACATGGTGTCAATTTAAATTAATTTTGAGCAATATATAAGATTATTAGAAGCCTATATTGGCAGATTTGTTGCATTTTGTGCATTTCCAGTTTAATGCTGAGTCTTATGTAAATTGATGAGTAAAATCACTTGGTGTCAATTTAAATTAATTTTGAGCAATATATAAGATTATTAGGAGCCTTATATTGGCAGATTTGTTGCATTATGTGCATTTCCTACATTTTAAAGTTGGACAGAAAGACCAAAGTAATTGTTATTAAAAAATTATTCTACTGTTTTTTAAACACTAGGCTACAGTTTTTATTCATTTGGTTTTTAAAATGACGTCCTCCAAAATGTTGGCCTTTATTTGCCATACACTGTTGTAGACGATTTCTAAAGTTTTCCATTACCCAGAAGTTCAAATGTGTTGAGGTCTTGCAGGTGGATTTCTCTTAAGTGCTGAGCCTGTGGCCCTGAAATTTTCAACCCATAGCAAAATATCGATTTTCCATCTGGAACAGCATCATTCTGATATAATATGAAATGAATACGAAAAGCTCTCTGTGTTGCAATTACAGATTCACCAGTCTTAAAAAAAACGTTTCAATGGCAAAATGCATGGTGTGCACCAGTCCAGGCCATGATGGTAACTGATGATATATGAGAATAAAATGGTCAGACATTAGCTAGATGAAGATACTATTGTCACTTGTCTAAGTGTTGTATAGGCCCCTCATTCTGGGGAGCTCTTGGATGGAGACTGACAAGTAAGTAGACAAACAATAAGTGTTGATTACACAAAAAACATCATGTTTTCAGAAATGTTCTTGAGGAAGAGTTAGTCACTGGCAATTCGCACTTCCTTATTTGTGGGCATTTAAATCTTCATTATTTTCCTGAGGCGCAAATTTTTTTCCTAACTTTTTCTTTTTTATTGAAGAATATTTTGTTTTTATAATTTACTTTAATGTGAAATTAAAAAAAGATTTAACTTGAAAATGCTCACTTTTTAAAAATTTTTTCATCAATTCCATAATAAAGACACCTTCTTTTCTCTCTCTCTTATCTTTTCCTGGCTGGGTAACAAAATGTTTTTGGGGTCCGGAGATGAAAAACATCAAAGGTATTTTAACTTAATTATTTTGTTTAACATGTTGATGTATACATCTCTAACTATCCAGTGGGGTTGCTCTGTCATCCCACTGGGGTGCAGATCCAGACAAGTCAGAGAACATGTCTACACTGTTCAACGTGTAAGACTTGACTCATCAAAAACCCTTTCTCTATCTATCATGCTAGTTCAGACAATCAAAATTGACTTCCTTTGTTTTGTCCTGTATCTAATTTCAAAGGTAAAACAACACTTCTCTAAAAAATAATAGTCTGCTAACTATTGCTTAACAGAAGTCCACTAGCATCACACAGGTGATAGTTTAAATTGTGGGATGTATTTCTACTGCAACGTATATTAAAAATTGTACAGAAGTTGTACCACTTTGAATGATTGGAGTAATATTTAAAGTCCAGTAATTAAAACAGTTCGTAAAGACTTCAGGACGTTGAAAAAGTCCTGTAAAAAGAGGATCAACACACACATATCAAAACTTCAGGAAAAAAATAACTGTAAACTTTTGTAAATGTAGCAGAAAAATAAATATCACAGAGTTTAAGAAGAGAATTTTCAGTCAATTGCTGAATTCAAAAACCTTTTAGGTTTTATCTGTAGACAGATAAACACAAAACTTTGCAATAAGCTGTGGTCAGTCAACTTGAAAATACAAATCTCTGTCAACTGATTCCTTTAACCCTAAGAAGGAAGTGAAGCTGCTAGAGATCAAAAGACTCACTAATCAACTGAGACTACATGTCAACTTATTTAAATCAATACTCTTGTACTTCTTTTTCTCCTGTAAATTGTAACGACTTTTGCTAAAATGTATGAACTTTGAATGGGGAAATAAACTTTTCTTCCATAAGACCCTTTTTTATGAATATTTCAAATAATAAAAGGACTTACTATGAAAAAGGAAACATCCAGAAAATAATTACATACTTTTACAAACACAAAGTTTGTTGTAAAATTTTTTTAAAAATGTCGTTTTACATTTCACCAGAATTACTTCAAAGTTTATTTAATATAAATACAAAATATGTAAAACAGGCTGGAAAATTACTGTGCCAAAAAAGAATATATAAAAAAAAGTGCTCAATACACTGTTCAGAAAATTGAACATGAAGAGGAGGTTAATATAAAATGAAAATACTCGACCCTTCCGCGTTACCTAGGTTTTAACCATGAGGCCTCATCAGGTTGTTAGGTAAAAAATTCTCCTCAATGTACTCCATGTTTCTTTTTAACATTACTATGACACCAGAAGTCAAGAAGGGGAAGAGATATGGAAATTTTTTTTTGCTTATTTGCCTTTACCAGGGGTTGTAGAGACCAAGAATGTGTTTGCCGACATGTCTACATAATCTCTGATCTCTCATTCAACAACAGTGCATGATCAGGATATGTAACAATTGCCAACTTCTCTTGCTGGCATAATCTACAGCTGCTACCATTTGCCCTACCAGATCTGACACTGCATTCTTGAACTTCTACTATGTTGTTCTTTTGACCTCTTTTCTTTATTAATTGTGTCTATGCCTAATTACTAGGTATTGCCACAGACTAACTGAAAAAATATATTAAAAATGCATTTTTAATAATATAAATATCTTTGAAGTTAAATTTTGCTTTGATTTGAAAGATAACAGCTTAAAGCTAATCTGTAAAAAAGAAAAAGAAAAAAGAAATTCCTGTATGTAAATAAAGATTTTAGGCATTTTTAAAACATTGACAGGGTTACTCATCATTCATTGACCCTCCATTACAGACAAAAAATGGAAACCACAAGTTTATAAATCTCTTTAAAATTGAATATTTGTCCTTGACAAGTGTTTCAACATCAGTTAATTTAAAGATTACTTAACTGGATTTTGTAAATGCTTACTTTTTGTTTAATTAATGTTTATTTATGCATGGTAGAGGAAATATAAATGGGGAAATAAACTTTTCTTCCATAGCTCTTCCCCCGTTGTATCCTTAATATTTCATTAACATTGACATCAACAAATGGGTGGCTCCAACTGTGTCACAAACCAACTCCTTAGGAAGCACATACTTTTTATCTTTATGGGTTAAAACTAAAAGCTCTAGAATCATTAGACAATCAAACTGTGCTCGTTTGCAGCTTAAATTTGTTGTTTTTTTTTGGGGGGGGGGTTTGCAACATTAAAGTTGATCCTCATTTTTGTAAATGATTTCACAGAATTTTTAAAACCCGTTTGGCTTCTTTTTGGTGTTTTTTTTTATGACATTAAATTAGAGGCCCCCCCCCACTTTCAAATCTATTCTTTTTGTTTTAGAAACCGTCTGGTTTAATTTTGGTGGTTTTTATGACATCAAATTAGAGCACCCCAACCACCTTTCAAATCTTTATTCTTTTTGTTTTAGAAACCATCTGGTTTAATTTTGGTGTTTTTTTATGACATCAAATTCTTACACATTCCAACATTAGTTTTTCATACAATTTTAATATTATTTGTTGTATTAAAATAAAAGAATTGCTACGACAAAATGGTATGGTTTATGTTTAAAAATAAATTATCTTTAACTTTATATAACCAATAGTTTATTTAGTAGAATGAATACTTATATTTTTTTATACTACATTAGAAGTATAAAAAATTAATTATTTAAAAAGAAACTAATTAAATGATGCTTTCCCGTTTAATTCATTAATTTTATTTTTTGATTATTTTCTTACCTGTTTGATGTCATAAAATATTTAATTGCATCCAATAAAGTCTTTTTTTTAATTATTCTGAATTTAAGAGTTATCTAATTATATATCATATTACTCTTCTTATGGTGGACTGTAGTCAGTCAAATGTATTAATTCAGAATTATTTCCTTTTTGAACATCAATACAAAAAAGAATCGAACAGTTACTAAAATGAAAAAAACATCTTAACAAAAGTTTCACACTCAAAAGTGACATTAAACTTTACATTTTTCCATTTCTTTAAACATATCTTTATTTGATAAACTTTTTTTACAAATAGCAATGGAATGAATTCTGAAATCACAATGAAAAATTTAGTTTTTTTTAAAAAGTAAACATTAAGTGCAGATGTTTTTTTTTATGCTGATTTTGAAAATAAATAATGTGCTTTATTAAATTATGCAAGCACCAACTCACAAAAAAATTTTATTTTTTTTTGGTTTTCAGTGAATCATTTTTGGGAAGGTTCAAGATGAATTTTCCATATATTCACACTTGATATTCCATAAATGTTTTGCTGAAAGAACATCTTCAGGGATTTTTCTTTATATAACTAAAAATGTCACAAACAGCCTCTATCCAAAATTAAAAGGTACATACAAGATAAAAAAAGAGGTGAAACAGATACAGTGTAACCCGGATATAAGAGAGTTGTTGGGACAGGTGAAGTCTCTTATATCCGGGTTTCTCTTATATCCGGGCTTGGTCTATTATATATACATTAACACAGGCTCTAATTTGGGACCAGAGAAAATCTCTCTTATATCCGGGTTACACTGTACCATCAAAAATGTTTCCACAAAGTTTTCTAATAAAATCACATATTCAGTATACAATTTATTCATTATTGTATAAGTAATTAAAATTTACTTTGAATTGGATTTACTTTGAATTGGATAATTCTCAGAATTTTGGCAAATTTTTTAAAACTGGGTTAGCAATTTTTAACTTTAATTTCAGAAAAAATGCATATATTTTGGTTGTGCTTAGAAAACTGCATCCATTTTGGTGGTAACTAATAATTACCAATGTCATTATAATAGCAGCAGTAAGTAATTGAAAATTAATTATAGTGTCAAAATAATTATAAAATAATTATAACAATTATAATTATCATTAATTTACACTCTCTAAACCAATGAGAATCGACCCTGCTTTTCTCCTCTATATACACAAACGTGTGATGTTCTTACTATCGGACAAGCAGTTCACAAACATATGCCAATGAAAATTTCATTTCCTTTTCAGGCCATAATAGTAACATTTATCTCTTAGCACTCAACAAAAATTTGAGGTAAGGAAACCCAGACATTTGTATTTTGCAACTAAATTATCTGGACACTGATTACATGCATCTATAAAAAAACATATGAAAGACTGTATACATTTTACTTATTATTATATTATCATTGTCAGATTCTGATACATATTTGATCTACATTTGACATCAAACTCACAATTGTAATCAGTATTACTCATTCGCATATCTCCAACACCATGTAACAGCCAGATAATAAATAATACTCGTTTTTGTTTTTTTCCACATTTTGCTGTTTCTCATTTTTACAAGTATTTTTATATATATATATAAATGTTAGAGAATTTATAATTATTTATTCAGTTATAACTTCCCTATAGTATATTCTCATTGTGTTTTTCTATAGATGAAACATTGGCTCTATTGGAGTATTTTCATATCTTGTTAAATATACTAATGGTACCCATGCAAATTTCATGATTTTCTTACTTGAAATTTTCTGATGAAACATAATTCTTAAGTTAATTGAATAAATTCCTTGTGAGTTGTGCAACCATAAAAATTCCACTATTGCATTGATAAATATTTAAGTTTCACAACTTTAATAAAATATTGCATAATTTTGAACATTTAAAGAAGTAAGAGGGTACAAATGAAAAGATTTGAAATTGGAAAGTTTTTCCATTTCACTGAAGCAGACATTAAACACATGAGAGCATTATTACTTCCTCTATATTCCCTTTTTTTCTTTTTTTATTATTATATATGCTTTTTTATTCTAGTTAAAAATAGAGTCTCTTATCTTTTTTTCTGTCATCTTTCTTTGCAATCAAAATGGAATGGGCCTTTATTTATCTGAGATAATAACAGTATCGAGTTATCTCCTCTTCGTTTCGTAACCCTTTCAACAGGGGTCTCTCTCTCCCGGGAGTATAAATACGGGCTGACCTTTCGCCTCTTTCTCTTTCCACGGCTTCGCCTACGTGCGGCCAAACTGCCTCTCCTGGGGCCGGCAAACTCGCACGTGGGGCAAGGTACAAAAACTTTCTCTTAACATCTCCAATATGTAAACTCTAATACACAACCAGCATTTCCCATGTTCAGGGAACATGGTAAAAACAAAATTCACCCGTACGGACATTTCAATTCAACACACAACACAATAACTTTCCATACAGACACTAACGTTTTATTCATGTTTTAAATGATGTATTTGTAATTCTTGTATCAATCTGTTTGTCATTAATATATATTTGTTTTGTGCATATATATCTGTCTTGTTCGTTTTATTTTGCTTTCTTTGGACTCCATCATAGTCCAACATTACTATGTAGTGGGACTGGCCAGCAGGAAGTCTTAGTCCAGAGATTTTATCCTCACATTAACCCGCCGGTCCCCTACAACAGGGTGCAACGTGCATGCTAACTCACTAATTTCCAGTTGATGGAAAATTATTTTTTGTATATACTGACCAATGAGAGACATGGTCTCAAGCTCTAGTAACAATATGAAGGGTGGGGGGTGCCTTGTTAGTCTAATTTTTCAAATATATAAAGCTCATGTCAGTAGATGTGAGAAGAAGACTTTTTGACAGCAAGAGTTCAAGGCAAATCACTATCAAGGACAGGAGGCATTTGACATCAAGAAAACATGAAGAAGTCACCAATTAAGAGCCAGCTGCAGAGAGACTAAAGAATTTTGAAGTTCAAGTGAAAATTCTGCTGTGGTTGGACAACAAAGAACAAAAAGAATTTAAAGAAATTTTCCCAAGCACAAACATTATGAATTTAAAAGGGACTTTTCAAAAATTACTATATGGTTTGGTTTGTTTTGTTTTACAGCATATCAATCTCAGTGGGTTATTTCATGCGGACAAGATTTTTATTGTTTGTAATATTTTTTCTTTCAAAAATGTACTGTTGGTAATTTTTTTTTTAAATATATAGCTGGTAATATTTGTTTGTCAAAAATGTATTGCAGTTAATAATTTTTTACAAAGTATTTCCGGTATTAAAACCTATTTTTACACTTTCATAGTGTTTTGACCCCAGTTTGGGAGGTTAACTATTTACCCATAGCTGGGACCCTAACAAGTGCTACCACCCTGGGAACACCAGCAATTAAGAGGTGGTTCCGCACTCTTCAAAACCTCCTGATCAGAGTATGTATTACCCAGGATGTGGATGTAGTTTATTGTCATACACAGGACGAATTACTATATGTCCCAGAGATGCTCATAGGGCAAATAAAAGTAGGTGTTTTTGTTTTTTCTCAGAGGTGGTTGCACCTTTGTTTTATTACTGCCTTCTTGTATTGTTTTCTCTTTTTGTCATTTTCAAAATTCTTCTCTATTCCCAAACTGTAATTTTTTCAATATTTCGATGGTAATCCTTTTTTTCTGAAATTGTTATCCCACCTTAGTAGGTGCACAAAAGGAAATTTTTGTGCAAACTTTGTATTTGTACCTTTTTTGTAATTGTGTAATAAATATTTTTCCTTTAAAATTTCACACAGTGGTTGTATCTTATTTTGTGATTTGTGTTATATACATCGAGTTACTTCCCCTTGATTGTGAGTACTCCCACTATCACCATTGCCTGCAACCTCCCACCACATAATCACGTGATATATTGTAGTAGTAAAAACTATCTTTTTTAACAGTGTTTAATAAAAGCTTGTTGAGTTCAGACCTATGTCTCTCTTCTCCTTATGTTGTCACTAACTTGTTACTAATATTATCCTTCAACAGCATACACCTGTATCAGCACAAAATAACAATTTGCACCTATTATGACTTGTTATTTCTACTAAGTTTATGTGTTTGACACAAGAACTTAGATTTAGTAGGGAATAAATTTTTTATATATTTACTATTTCTTCTACTTCATAAATAATAATAATAAATTGGTCCATTTCATAGCTGAGATATAATTTTCAAGTACTACCATAAAAGGTAATATGTCGAATACAGAATCTCAAATCAGCCCATTTGCTCTTGAGACCAAATTCAAGCATTTTATTTTTTACAAGTAAAAGAACAGCATGTTAGTGTTGATTAGCAAGTTAGTGTCACAGATCATTCCTACTTTAATGCAGTTATTTCTCATTGTGCTATATTTTGTGGCTTTGTGCCAAACTGACCTTGTAAATACAATATCAATTGGTGACCTTTCAGTCTCATTTTGACATTGTCGCTGGCAAATATTATTAAGACTGATAAAAATCAATTTTTCAACTTTGTAAAGTAAACTTTGAATTCCAGTAGAAAAAAAAATGGTGCCAGACTGTCTTCCTACTCACACTTTTGGCCTTGGATTGGACTAAGATCAATAAATAAATAAATAATAACAGTACTTTTTTTTAAATTCCAGCATAATATTTTCCATTCAGATCGATTTTTCTCCTCTTCAATGAAAATTCACATATTAAATTTTTATTCTAAATTTGTTAGTTGTTTCCAATGTAATTAAGAGCATTGCATTTTCTTTTAAATAAATTTAAAAAATAAGGTATAAATTTAAAATGGCCCCCTCTTTGCTCCTTCATAAGGAACGGAAGTAAGAAAAACTCTGCGCATGCTCACTGTTCAGTTCCTCTCAAATTAGGAGTTGTATAAATGATGGCGGCTTCTGCGTGTCTCCTTCGTTCTGTGGTACCATCACAAGGTAAATTTATCGCCTTAAAATAGGATTAACATTTATCTACTTAGATCTTCTGTAATGTCAGTTTCTGGTCATTTATTGTCTGCCTTGCTTTACATTTATTATTTGTGCACTTAATTGTCGGCTAGTTATAACTTGGGTCACGTGCTTTTTTTAGAAAATACGAGCAACAATGAATAATATTGAATGACCTTGTGTACAATTATTTTTTAATGTCCATGCTTATCGTGGATGTTAATTAGGGAAATCGCGGTTGAAAATTTTTTTCCGGGAATTCGATATCGTTTGGGTAATTCTTTTTTTTCTAAATTCGTCTGAATCTGCGGGGAAAATTTAAATTCATTTTTGTAATAAAAGTTTTATTACTTTTAAAAATCAAATCAAAAACTGATTTGATTTTTAATAAAAGTGAATTTATGCTGAAAAACAAATAAAAATACAAAGGACTTATAAATTCTGTTTGTCACATGTTTAAAGAAAAATATGAGTTTAAGATTTAAGCAGTGCAGTAACAAAAAGAAAAGCTATTTTTATATGCTGTGCATTTATTTAAGACCCGGGAGATTCCAGGAAATACCTCCCCTCCACGGAAGCTTTTTTTTTTTTTTTTTTTTTTTTAAACATAGAAAAGTGCAGTGACTGGTTTTAATTTTTAGCTGAAAATAAAAATTCTCATCTCTTGTTTTTAATAATTCGCTTAATTTTAATTACAATATATTTCCATCGATTTTAAAAAAAATCATTGTCAACAATTTTAAAAACTTTTGTATATAAACTAATTCATAAATAAATGAACAAAGTTTTTTTTTTTTCTTTTTTTTTTCTTGGCTTTCTTTGAACTGATTTTACTTAGTGAAAAACCACAACCATAAATTGGGATGATTTTTTTTTTTTTTTTTTACAATCGGCCATAACAAATCAACAGCACAATTCTCTATTAAAAATTCTTTCAAAAATATACTTTTCTGGAACTTTATTTGAGAAAGAAATGATTTAAAGTTTAATTATTAACCTGAATTAAAAGTAAAACAAATATTGCAGAAAAGTATTTTTTTACACGGAGGTGGGTGTTTTTTATGAAGTGTTGACAGATTTATTGGGAGCTTAAATGTATACCTAAGATTCAAAATGATTTTTAAAACATGAAAAATCTTTCTTGAAGTTTTTATTTAAGTTTTAATTTCAAGCTAATACATACAATTCCACTTTAGCTCTGTATGGCCGAATACAAAATGAGGAGACTTTGCAGCTTGGAAGACTGTTGTGCAGTCCTTCCTAAGGAAGTCTGGCCTGCTTGCTTTTAAAATCTGCATCAGCTGTTCTCAGATATGTGTTTATCAGCTGGGGTAAACGATGCAATATTTATTTATTATCAATCCAAATAGGTGGAAATCTTTGAAATAAACTGATTTGTTTTGTTCTTTCTTGACAATTGGCAATAAATAATATGAAGAAGTAAAAAAAGAAAGATATCTCAGAATTTCCTCTTGACAGTATTCAAAGAACATCAGAAAAACTGATGTATGCTAATTGGACTGATTCTTGTCAAGTGTTGATGGAAAAGTAATCTGAGAAGTTGTCTTTGAAGTAGAATTTTTCTTTTTGGTGTAGGGCGCGGGGGGGGGGGTTTAATCTGTCCTCATATTTTATTTTATTTTTAATTTTTTTTTTTTTAACCATAAATGCTAAAAGGTTTGTATGTGAGGACTTCCTGCTTGTGGAACTCGCTTCCATTTTTGCTTGTTTCCCTGAAAACTACAATCTTCAAAAATTTAAATGTAACATCACTCGTCATCTTCTGTTTTCTTGAATCTCTTTTATCTTTTCCTCAATCCTTCCTATATTCAGTCTTTTCTCTTACTTTCACTCTCTGTAACCCCCCCCCCCGTGTACTAGTGGCACTCCAGCCTTGCTTGGGGTGAAACGATTTAAAAAAAAAAAAGTGATCAACTTTTTTGACTTTTACTGATCAGTTTGACACACCTGCTTAGAATGTATTACATTAATTAAATGGCAATTATATCCTAAGTAAATCTTTTTGTGGTGTAGGGCTGTGTCATATCTATGAATAGTTAAAATACCATGGAGTAATGGATAGCGGCTCGGATTGAGGAATTGGAGAGCTGACTTTAAATTCCAGTCAAATCCATTACATTCACTGACGTGCTAATACCCTTAGGGGAAAGGTATGAATGCTAATACCCTTAGGGGAAAGGTATGAATCCTCTTCTTCACCCCTCCAGCTATGGGTAAATAGCAGGACAGACCAGATTGGCAACTGATCTACTGCAGAAAGACATGGCAACCTACTGTGGGGAAAAAATATGCTTCGTCACTCGTATTGAAAGATACATGATTGCCTAAGTGTGTATCACACATGGCACATAACTGTTTGATCACTCTTGGGTGTAACAGACATCAATGTTTATTATTGAGGGAATATCATTCAAAAACTTGCAATCCTGATTAAAGATTTTAAAACTTGGGGAGGAGTTGATACGATACAAAACAGTATCATTTATATAGAATTTTTTTTTTTTTAACTTTTAAAAATATGAAAGCAATAGGAATACTTGTGGCATTTACATTTTTTTATTTATTAATTTTTAGGTGAATCTTAATTGTTCCTCATTTGACACAAATCTGATTTTGGAGATGTTAGTCTGTTGATGAAAAGTTTTAAAGTGTTAAATATTTCTTCTTGTGATTGTAATCTTTTCCTTTAGATTTTTTTTCTTCTCTCTCACAGGTGCCCTATGTTCATATTTATTCCCTAGAAACTCTCTCAAATTCCATTGGCATGTAAGTTGTACCTTTCTTTTATTAAATCAGTAATCAAATTTAATAACCTTTTTATTTTCACTACTAATTTGAAATAACCATTTTTTTAATAAATTTTATATATATATATATATATATATATATATATATATATATATATTCATAAGAAAAATACCTAATTAATTAATTACCTTTCTTATGAAATATCAGTAGTGTACATTTTATCTACATTTATTACATTTTACAGTATTATTTGGATTTCCACTCATTTTATTATTTTTGATATTTCATTTATGGAAAAATGACATAACTGAGATAATATAAAACTAAGACAACATAAATTTCATAAGATAGGTACATAATACTTTGTAGGTACCCTTATAAGTTGAAATGCTATACATTTTTTTTCTCTTTTGTTAATGTTTTTAAAATCTTAAGTTATATGACAATATTGAAAAGCAATTTATTTTTTTCTAATAGTTACATAATCACATACAATTTTTATTTTACTTTTCATAGCCAACTTAGAACAGAAGTTTAGAAATTCAATGCAATTCAGACTTTCATGAAATTTTTGTGTTTCGCCCAATGTAAAGGCCGTTAACTGCACCAAATAACATATACAAAATCAAATCGTGTGACATTTTTATTGTATCATGTTTCTTCCGGGCTTCTATACATTCGAATTACAGCTGTTTCATGGATACAAAAGGCAAGGAACAGTAAGATTTTTCTAACTGGATGCTCATTGATTGTAAAAAGCTTGTGCAATTTATAATCTGTACAGATAGATCTACTTAATAAAACCATTAGGTAAAGGATTCATCATTTCCACTAATTTTACAATATTTAACAATTTTAATGTAAAAATAAATAATAATTTAAGAAATAATAATTCTTTTAAAAATTCATTTTTCATCAAAAAAGCTTTTTGCCTTCAGACAATATTATGCATATTCATAAAAACAACTAAAAGCAAAAAAGCATTTGAAATTAAATATCTTTGTTTTAATGAGTTTTGTTTCTTACAATTCAGAGCTGATTTTTAGGTAGATGAGGTCAGATTTAAAAAAAAAAAAAAATTTACTTTCCTCAAAGCCTTATGTTTTTAACTAATATAATGACTTGTATGCTTCAACATTGAATTTCTAGAGTTTTCATAAAATTATTTACGGGGGGTAATACACACACATATATAATATTTTTATCATGACTTTAAAAAAAAAAATTTATAATAATTTCCATCATTCGTGAATAGTTTCTGAAAGTTTCATTAAAATCCAACAATTATTTCTATTTTTGCAAGATTTTCAATATTAATATCTGTCATTAAACAAAAAAAATACACAAAAAATTGCTATGTTATTTAGTACCTCCGTTGATGAAGAGAAAGGTTTTTTTTTTTTTTTTTAATCAAAAGTTAGAATGTTCTAAAAAGAAAGAAAAAATTTAAAATAATTAAGAAATACTTTGTTCTTTCCTCTTAATAGTAGCATAAACCTTTTGTCAATAAAATTGTTTTTGTCAAGTTATAGGCTGTTATCATGCTATGCTCATTTTTCAGCAATCTCATGGAGGTACCTAATATATATATATATGTGAAATTTTATGACAGTGGAAAAAGTTTATTTGTGACGTGTTTCATCCTTCTGGATTTATCAGACTAAATTTGTTATGTTGGTAGGACTACACATGCATACGACAGAGTGGTGCTGGTAATTTTAGAATTTTTTTTTTTTTTTCCGAATTCATTTAGAGTTTTTTTCTTTTTCTATCTATCACTTTTGTAAGGAGATAACATTGTTATATTAGAAGATCTGCCAGGAATGGTGAAATGTTATAAGAGCCAGGGTGCAAATTTATTGTAGATGACCTTGTGATTAAGGCACTCTATAGGCATTTACGTCGTCGTGAATTATTTTCCCCTCTGATCATTCTTTTAAAGCAATTAGTGGAATTATTGATCCACTGTTATTTCTTATTATAAATATTTTTATTTAGTGGGTACATGTATTTGAGTAGACACTTTTTTTTTTTTTTTTTTTTTTTTTTTTTTTTTAAATGGGGGAAACAAAATGTCAACCAGCCTAGAGTTTGAGAAATCTTACTAATGTTAATGCACCTTCCAACAGGAATTGAAACTTCTTGTTCTCTAGGCTGATTGACATTCGTTTCACTACTTGCAACTTGGTTTCAGTGCATTTCAACTGCACTTCGACGGGATTTTCGATTCTCACCCGTCAAAGTGCAGTTGAAATGCACTGAAACCAAGTTGCATCTTTGTAGTGAGTAAAATGGTTTTGTCTATATGATAAAATTATAATATATATATGTGTGTGTGTGTGTGTGTCTCTATACATGTTTATAGTAATAATATTAGAGAAATCTATGTCAAAGTGGAAAAAGGTTTTGTGCTACATATTTTGTCCTTTTTAGAACTTTATCGAACTGAAGTGATGTTTATGTTGGTGCTACTACACATGCACATGAAGGAGAGGAAAGGCTGAGAATTTGAAATAATTTTTTTTTCCATATTTTGGGTATATAGTTTAACCATCTTAATTTAGTTTCTCTTTGTTAGTTTCCATCACTTTTGTTATTAAATATCCTGCATTGTGATAATAGAAAATCTGTCAAGAAAAGTGAAATGTAAGAAGTTGGATGCAAATTTACTGTGGATGATCTAGCAATTAAAGCACTCTGTATATATATTTTCATCTTAGTAAATTGCTTTCTCTTTTAATCAGAGTAGCATTTGTTTGTTTTTTTTATCAAAATTGTGGTCAGTTTCATGATTGAGCGACTAATGTATTTAGTGTTGGTTTGAAAAAAATCCCTTTTGTGTTCATATAATCTTTTATTTAATTTCCTTGAGGTTTCTCCGATGTATTCCTTGTGGCAATTATTACAGGTGATAGTGAATTTGTCCTTCAAGTTTTAGCTTATTTTTATTTTGTCTTGTTTTAGAAGTAGCTGTAAGAAATTTTATTTTAAACTTAGATGAATTCTTTTCAATTGTAGTTGTGATAAAATTGATGGATAGAACAAATATATATATATATATATATATATATATAAGGCCTGTCTGATTGAATAGATTAGACATTATGTCGGCTAATTTTTAACAAAATCCATTCATACTCAAGGAAATAACCTTCTGTGTATTGATATTAAAGGATGAGAGAAATGTACGATAACAGTTTAAATTTCTTATATTTTCATTTTCCAAGTACTTTCAATCTTCTTTCAAGATCATTTTCAGGGCTGCAAGTAGTACAAAACTATATATTGTTCAAGGGTACAAGTATTTATACAAATCTGTATCCATTAGCATAATTTTTCATTATGCTTTTAAATGCAAACAGTTGATCATATAATATTGACTGTTCTGCCTTGTCTGGACATCCTGAGTAAATTTATGATCTGATAAATTCTTTTTTTTTTTTTCCTGGTATTCCTGGTACTTTACAAAAGCTGCATGTGAGTGATTGAAGTGCTCAACTATTTGTTTACAAATAGAAAGTATATCCTTCACTTACCTTTGTGCAAAGATGGCATCATTAATGCCCTACTGCAAGGTGTGTAGAATGCTTGGCATTAGATCCAATGGATGCTATAATTGGGGTTTGAAGATAATAAACATCGGTTAAATTTTTCAAATGTTTCTATTTTTCTAAGGTGTATAATTAGTATAGTTTCAACTAATAGTTTGCTATTAATTGTAAAATAAAAAGGTCTATTTTTTTTTTTTTTTTTTTGTCCACCTTTATATATTTAAGTTTTAACAAGCAAAGGCATCCTCTAAATATTATGCAATCTTAAAAATTTTTATATGTGGCATTTTTCAATGAATGGAACAAATTTAGGGTTGACAATTCAATTTCAGCATGCACTTCAAAAATAAGAGACACCCTTATATATATATATATATATATATATATATATATATAGGTAACTATACTCGTCTCGAATATATATATATATATATGTATGATACTCTAAGCAGAAGGGCATTATCCTATATATTGTGGTTCAACAAGTGTATATATTTCGATAACGTACAAGGAGTACCTAATCCTGCAGGACAATGAATAAAATAAATGCAAATCTTAAATTTGCTTAAAGACTAAGAATTAAATATGAATTATCACAGCAAACCTAATAAATAATATAGGGTCTTCTATAAAACATTTAATCACTAATAAGTTTTAATGTCTAAAATAAATTTTCCATAACTAAAAAAAATTTAATAATTTCTAAAAAGAATCAAAATATGTTAAAAGAAAAAATGAGTAATAACACAGTAAAAGCACATTCTCTTTTTTTCTTTTTTTTAAAGAGATATAAGCAATTTTAGCAAATTTTACAATAAATCTTTTTAAAATAGTAGGAAGTTGAAAGCTAAATAATTCTGATATCCAACTTGATCATTTTATAAGATATGAGATTCAAATTCAACTGTTACAAAGCAATAAAATTAAAAATGATTAAAATCTTCATAAGGATGAGAACAACTGTAAATGTGTATTTTTTTTTTTTTTTTTTTTTTTTTTTTTTTTTTTGTAAATTATTAGATTATTAGATGAAATTTTACTAGTTTTATTTTAAAAATATTAAACAAATCATGTTAAAAGTGGAAAAAAACTATAGCTTTATCAAGCCAGATATAATGCTCATTTTAAATTTTTTTTATATATAGTTATAAAAAATAAAAGTCGCATCTTGTATGGCTCCGAGGAGGAATAAATGAGAAAAAAGTTCAAAATATTTTAAATGCTATAATAATTTAACACAGGGAAGTTCAGTTAGGCTAAAAAATATTAGTAAAATAAAATTAAATACAATTTTTGGTGGAAGTTAAATTTAAGGTTTTTTTTTTAATGCAAACTTTAGTGTTAAAAAACTTCTTTTCAGGAAACTTCAAATAAAAGTTTGTAAATAAAGATGAAAATCCATCTCAAGAAATACATGAATTTCGTAGAAACAAATTTAAGTTTCATAAAAATGTTTACTTTTTAAGTCTCGGGTTTTGAAAAGATTTATTTTTGTTTAAATAGTATGTTACGTAATCAAAAATCTTTTGAATAACCAAGACTAGAAAATGATTTTATGGATTAAAACTATTATTAAAATATGTGAAAATATTTTCAGTAAGACTTACATTGAAAAGTGTACGAGAAATTGTTGTAATTTAACTGACTCACCACAAGAAATTAAATCTGACATTGGTGGGAATTCCATACATTTGTTTGAATGATGTCTTCAAACAGCATTCTTCAAATTTCATTGTCCTGGAGAAGTTAAACTGTAACAATGTCTAAGCATAAGTACAGTGTAGGTATTTATCCACGTGATTCTGATTAAGAGAAATTTATTAAGACAAAAATATATTAAAAGTGTACTATCTTTTTTCTCACAAATTTGCTACGAATACAATGTGGATATTAAAAACAATAACAATAAAAAAATAATGAATAAAAAATCTGAATGGAGTAGATTAAATTTAAAATTTAGCATCATTGGGTTGCATGTCAAAATTTAAATATTGAGCATCTCTGTATTTGATGTTGTTATATCCCCCACCCCTACATTTTTTTCCTTGTATAGAATAATATAATAATTTTTTGTTTGTCATATTTTTATCTCCATATAGATTCCATCAATAAAACTTTTGTCCAAAGAAGTTTTTCAGAATGAAATGCATTACTAGAAATTTTTGATCATTTGCCCCCATTATTCAGATCTATATTTTTAATTAATATCTTTCCTAATTACACATCTAAAAAGTCTATAAAACAATTGGTCCATTTTTTTCAGTATCAGGGATTTAAATTCTACAGTTTCTGTTTAGCAGTCTTGTATCTAAGCAGAAATCAGACTTGACTCTGTTGCAGAAGTAACTTTAAATTCTTGCTCCTTATTGTGCAAAATAAATGAAACTTTTAAACATGTAATTTTTATTTGAAAGTTTTTAGTTTTTAAATATGGATGACAATTACCAGCTGATTTCCTGTTGGCTGTCTGTAGCTTGATCAGTTGTTAACTTGAAGTGTCATTTTAACGTTGATGTTTTACCATTTTAACTGGTTCTGTTTTATTCTTTTCTAGAATGTACGACAGATTTCATTTACCTCACGGTACTTTGCACAGCCAGTGGCACAGAAAAAAACTTTTCTTCGAGACAAACCTCATATGAATATTGGTACAATTGGTCACGTGGATCATGGAAAGACGACACTCACTGCAGCCATCACAAAAGGTTGGTCTGCCCAGCCCCTTACTTTTCTAGTTTCTCATTCAAAGCATGTAGATAATGTTTTTTTGATTTGTTGACATCTTCATCAAAGATGGCAGAATGACAATCCAATAAATGATGTATTTCTCTGTAAGCACTGCACCACAAATCTTATGTCTGCACTGCATGTGCACACACAAAATATATATATATATATATATATATATATATATAATTATGAAATGGACTAAGTTTGATAATTATTTTAATGTTTTATTGTTTTACGTTATTTATATAAACACAAATACATAAGTAAATGCTCTGATTATAATAAACAGTATTAACAACATTTATCAGCCTGAATGTTTAAGAAATTTGTGTCCTCTGCCAGGAATCAAACCTGTATCCTACACATAACCGTCATATAGCCTGACGTGCTATACCAGTTACGAAGGAAACGTCTGTTTAGCAAGGTCAGTTTGCTGCTTTTAAACTACAAATTTCCCATGATTTCCCTCAAACCTTCATATCTGCTCGAAGTGTATCTTAACTTAAACAAATTATGTCATATATTATGAAATGGACTCAGTCTGACAATTATTTTAATATATTGTTATATGTTACTTATATAGACACAAATATTTAAGTAAGTGCTCTGTTTAATGTTTATAAATTTGTAGTTTAAAATGAATTTCTGGTATGAGGAATTATCATTATTTACATGCAGACTATTTTCCTCATCTTTGTTGTTGGTGCCATAATGTTTCGGATGTGGTGCATTCTGGCCTTCATCAGGTGTATGTTGATCTGGTTAACCTACAGGGGATTTAAAACTGAACCCTTTTTAATCTATGGGGATGGATTGTTCTCATTTCACTGCTCATGGCTAGGGGAGATAAATTGTCTAGTTTTTATTTTTAGTTCTGCTCGGTTATTGCTTGCCTGTTTCCAATGAGTCCAAGTACATACTGCCCTGTCCAGGGATTGAACTCACAATTACTGTCACCAAATTTACAAATGAAAACTGGAGCATTTCAATTTTAATAAAAAAAAAATCTCTACTTATTTGATTAAAAGAGGCCATTGTCAAAGAAATCTTGTTATGTTTATCATAACATACCCACAAAAAATGCTGTTTCAAAAATATGTTTTTTGGGGGGTTTTTTTCTTCCTCTTGACATCACTTTTACTGAATACTCCTTTGGCAATTTTTATTGTTCTAAAAAATTAATTTTAGAATTTTCTTAAAACTTTGAGAGAATGATGGTGATGTGGTGCAATTTTTTTCCCAACACACTTGCATGTCTTAAATTTCTCAACTTATCAAAAGCATCTACTTATAATTTGTTTTGTATGTTTCTTTGCAGTACTTTCATTGGATAAGAATGCGGTATTTAAGAAATATGAGGACATTGACAATGCACCAGAAGAGAAGTCCCGGGGCATCACGATCAATGCAGCCTGTGTGGAATATCAGACAGAAAACAGGCATTATGGACACGTTGACTGTCCTGGCCATGCAGATTACATCAAGGTTACTTCAGTTATATATATATATATATGTGTGTGTGTGTGTTTTATTTTTTTCAATGTCTAGTCATTGTATTGGTTAATTAGCCCATCTAACAGAGGCTATTACCAATCGATTGAGTTTGATCTTTGCTAACCACTCCATACTTGTGATTTTGTGTCAGATTAGCTTACTTTAGCAAATACACACATAGGGAGAAATGTTAAAAAGTTCTCAGCCTAACCAAAGTATTCTGATGTTTATTTATTTGGTCAGATTGTGAGAAATTGGTTAGCTTGAAAACTTTGTGACATTCCTTTGTATGTACATTTCTAAGTATATGAAATTAAAAACAAAACACAAATCACGCTAAAAATATCATGGAAAATAAAGAAAAGATCATCAGCCTACAAAAGTCAATCAAAAACTTGCAAACTTTGCTTGGAGGAAAAAATAGCTATTATTACCTTAAATTACTAAATAAATGATTTGAGCTCATCTCAAAATGCAGGTATGAAAACAAATTTTTATTACGTTACTTAAAAATCGAAAACTGAAAGGAATAAATACAAATAAACAAAATAATATAAAAAAAAACAACAAAACAAATTAAGCCATACAAAAATATACAAATTAACAAACCATCCCCATTAGAACAGACAAAACAGAATAAATAAAATACATAAAAACAAGTAAAAATAATCAACCCAAATAAATAAACAAATTAACAAACCAATCCCAAAATAAAATTAGAATAGACTACAACGTCCAATCCAAAAATTGGATGTAAAAATAGCTATAACTGCTATATAATGATTACAAAAAACATTACTACGTCACTCAAAAATCGAAAACCAAATAGAGTAAATAAAAATACACAAAAAAAAATAAGTAAATAAAAACAAATAAAAATTAATCCAAATAAATAAATAAATAAACAAACAAATCGCCCCTGCTAAAATAACTGTTAAAACTAATAAAAATAAGCATAAATAAGCAAAAACAAATTAAAAAAAAAGTGACATTGCAAAAAACAAAAATCATAAGAAACTAGCAAGGCCGAACTTCGACCGTTCTTATATATATATATATATATATATATATATAATGAAGCTCAGAACAACATTAGATTTTAGTGTTTATTCTAACTTAATTTTTGGCCTTTCAATAAAAAACAAAATAAATAACAACACATATTTTTTCCTTAGTTTCTTCTTTAAATAATTTTATAACTTTTAAAACTTAATACAGATTAAATTTAAAATTAGTAATTTTGAATTTTATAGTAAAATTTAGCATTAATTAGTTAGAATGAATTCTATTTTAGCCTAACCCTAACATTAAAGCATTAATTAATTATTATAACCAAGGTTGTCAATTTTTTTGAATTCTAATATACTTGTATTTTGATTGGTCATTCCAGCTTATGTAACAGCATTTTCCCTAGCGAGGGGTGTTTGATTGATTTGAACATTTTAAAAAACATTTATTCTACATTCAACATCATGACTTGATAATCACCAGAAGTGTTGAAACAAAATGACTATTTTTGTAGTGATTTTATAACATATTTATGTTCGCAGAAAAAAAAAAACTGATTAGAAATGTAATTAGGTTCTGTTTCTATGAAACTAAAATCATTTAAATTGGACGGCAAATTAGATTTTTTTTTGTTTTGCTTGTTGACATTTAATTAAATACAAAACGTATGCACAAGTTAATTTGATGTAATAATATATTTGAATTATTTTTATTTGATCTTTGTTTGAAATGTTTATTATTTTTGATGACTTTCAAAGTTAAGAACCCAAAAGGATTTTGTTGTTGCTTATAGAATATGATCACTGGAACTGCCCAGATGGATGGTGCCATATTGGTTGTGGCTGCCACAGATGGAACAATGCCACAGACTCGAGAGCATCTGCTCTTGGCCAAACAGGTTTGTAATTTTTGGGATTTTTGGATTCATGTTGATTTATATTCTTAGGTTTCTTGGCAAAATCTCTGAAAGGGGATTGTTCAATTTTTTTTTTTTTTTGTTAAACTCACTTTTGATGTTTTATAAAATTAGACCAAGTTATTCTTTGGAGAGCTTTTTATTTTTAATTTATTTATTTTTTTGTTGTTGCTTTCTTACAAAGAATTTCTTTATCTGACTATTTTTGAGATCTTGCCATAAAACTACAATCATATTAGAATTCTGATCTTGGACTCTGTTAAGATTATTTCCATTTTTACTGATAAATGCCTTCCAATTGATTAACATTACATTTTAGCATTATTTAACAATTGGTTTGCTAATTTTTCATTCTCCCTTCCCCCTCTCCTTCATCCTTATCTCTGTTTTTGAAGATTTATTCGTTATCCCTCAAATGAAATTGCCACCAAAAATGACAACATTGGAATTTATTTCCCAAATTCCATGAACATTTAATGGTTATAAATATGACCAAATTAACCTTTTTTTTTTTGTTTTTTTTTTTTTTTTTCTCAAAAAATGATTTGCCTGAAAAGGCAGAAAGTAAAGTGAATTTAAGCTGAAGCATGTACCATGTGCAGATTAAAAAAAAAAAACTGCTATTAATACTTTTTATATCTACACAAATAGGGAACCAGGGTTTTTTTTGGCAGGAGGGGGCTACATATATAGTTAAGCACACAAAATTTAATAATTAGATCTGTCGATTGTTTGTTTTGTGGGTGGTGATGACAAATTAAAAAGAAAAAAGTATTTGTGAACAATGAAATGCAACATGCACCCAGTGAAGGCTGGAGAACACATCAGCCCAAAACTAATAAAAGCAACAAAGATTTATGTAACATTGTGTCTGGTAACCTCATTTTGGAGAATGGCTACAAATTGTTTTATTGCTGAAATGTCATAAAAAGATGTGGAATAAATTGGTAGTAAAGTTTGCTTGTTGTAAAAAAAAAATAAAAAAATAAAAATAATGCTTATTGACTGGTTATCACAGCCAAAACAGGAATTGAAAAAAAAAAATGATTTAAACCAAAATTCCCTGATTATTCTTAACGTTCTCACATGATGCCAGTTGGCATGAAGATTACATTTAAGCATGAAACTGATATTGAGCATATTGAGCTTTTGCCCATAATATAGCCCACCATAACATGCACATATCAAAAGTTAAAGATCAAATGCAGATCAAAATTGAAAAATACCAAAGTTCTATCTTTTTGTCTGTTTTCTTTTAATCTCTGATAAAGCTTTAATAAAAGTGGAACATGTTAGATTGTGATATTTTCTATCTGTTCTGTATCTTATCATATATATCTGAGGTCAACGTCAAGCAACAACAATCCATTTCATGCTTGAACACAATCTTCAGGTCTGTTATGTAATGTCCCCAACTCGGGGAATTTCAGTGGAATTCTTCAAGGATTTTGCTGTGAACTTTTAACCTGAGGAATTCAATAAAATTTTGTTGGAATCTAGTTGATGTCATGTCTTTTTATGCCAACAAAAGGCGCATCAAGTGAGGACAGCAGAGATAACAAAACTGAAGAAGTCAGGTCAGAGACTTTTCAAAGCTAGAGGAAGAAATCTTAAGAGTTTTTGAGAATCAGTGTGTAAGCCTGTACAATTCAAGACTTGTTAACTTGCAATGATATAATTGACTATTTCATGCCCCTCTCAACTCTCCTCCAGACTTTTGCAAGAAGTTTATCTGGAATAAACTGACAAGAATCTTTGTTACTGTTGTTCTCATTGCTTCCAAATAAATATTGCACTTGTCTGGTCCTCCAAGAAAAGTAAAAGGTTACACAACCAACACTGGACTCTAGAAAGGATACAGTACAAAATGCATCTCAATTTGTAGCTGCTAGAACCCCAAACATGATATAAAGATTATGAATAATTTATCGAATCCCTAAAAACATTTGCTTTCTGAATTTCACAAGTCAGATATTTCTTCACTTTTGATCCTTGATATGAGTTTTAAGCTGAGCCTTTTGATTTTTCACCTGCAATTTTTCTCTCTTTCTTTTTAGATTGGTATTTCTAAATTGGTGGTGTTTATTAATAAAGCGGATGCTGCTGACAATGAAATGTTGGAATTGGTAAGTAACTTGTCCAGACTTTGTCTTTAACTAAAGGATTTTTTTATTTGGTAAAAAAAAAAAAATACCTACAAGAAAATAGTTCAAACAAACATTTAAGGTAACATTTTATTTATAAGGGCACACAACTGACAGCAAAAGCTGAGCTTAAAAAACAGACAATATTTATTAACACAAAAAATGAAAGAATTACACAAATTAAATGCTTTGTGTGCCAGATTGATGGCCAATAACATGTAAAAATAATCAATGCAAATGAAATATGCCTCTTCTCTTTTTTTTTTTTTTTTTTTTCACAATAAATATGACAATGCTGCATAAGGTTTTCAGAGAAGGTAAAACAACATAGAAATAAAATGAAGGAGAAAATACTTCTGAATAGCTTTCAAAGAATTGGTACAATTTTCAAAAGTTTGTTGTAACAGCAAATAATAGAACAATCACACCAGCCTAAGAATTTTTTTGATGTGAGACCGACTTTGATGTTCCCTTCAACTCTTGTCTGGTAGCTGTTAAATTTCTGTGTTGTTTTTCTTCCTTGACCGGGCAGACCTGGGTTCATGCAGCAGCTGTTAGTTGACTATGAATTCCATAAGAGGCACTCTATTTATTCATTCAGTTGTCTCCTTTCTCTTGGTGACACATATTGCCTGTTTTTTTTTTTTTTTTTTTTCTTTCAACTAATTACATCACCTTGTTTCTTCTCTCCTTATCCACACGTTTTTTTCTTTTCATTTTCTTTTTTTTTTCCCTAAAAAATTGTCTTTGTTAGGAATCGAAACTGAGCATGCACACACACACACACATATATATATAGTAAAGGTAATAAATCTGTTGGTATATAATCCAAGTGGATCCTAGTAATATTAAAATTAATCCACAAAAAGTGATCAATGCATTATTAATACAGAGCCATATAATTAATAAACAATAAAATCCAAAATTACCTCATATGGGGAATAGCCTATTTCAGCAGACATATATATATATATATATATATATATATATATATATGTGTATCTTGGGTTGCAGCAGAATCTTGTTCAAAGGAACAGTCCTTTCAGTCCTACCTGGCACCCACTTCTATTTAAATTCAAACTGGTGGGATGCGGGGGGGGGGGGATTTAGATATTTCTATTATTTATCTCTAAATTTGAAAAACATTACCATTTGATTGTAAGAAATGATTTTACTTTAATCAGCCAGTTAAGTGCCGTACATGATGCATGTTTGGGCAATCATATCTCTTTCGATTCATGACTGAGTAGGTGGAAGATAGGACCCTGTCTGCCTTGCTATTCAACCCATAGTTGTGGGGAGAAGAGATAGATTCAAGCCTTTCCCAAAGATATTTGCACATAAGTGAATGTAATGAACCTAACTGGGATTCAAATGTAGATCTCCAGTTTCTCATTCCAAGCTTGTTAAACATTACGCCACAACATGCAAAACAAATTGGTTTAAAAATCAATTTGTAATGAACAATTAACAAATGACATTTGTGTGTTGTGCTTTATACTTTTCATAAACTAAACTGAAAATACAAAGGAGAATTTAAAAAGGGAAAACCAGAAAATTTAGTCATTTTACCTAAAAATGAAATTGAAAAAAATTTAATTATTTTAATCTGTTTTCATAGTGTAAACTTGGAAGTTTGGTATACCATTTTATATTTGGTCTTCCATGGTTTTTAAATAGAATTTTTTTTTCTTAAATGTTTACTGTATTATTGAATACGTGATAGTTTAGATTTGGTTAGAGAAGTAGGTGATCATGGCTCTCCACAGGTTCCTACTCTTTATTATCTGTGAATTGCTATGCCCTCTTGGAGTGGTTACCTGTTACCTTCTTCACAAATGGAATTCAGAATTTTTCTCATCTTAGACTGGTTGCCATCCAAGGCTAGAGAACTCGCTCTATCTTACTATTTAACCCCTAGCTGTGAGGCAGAGAGATGGATTCCTTGATAAAGGCATTTATGTAAAAGTGAATGCAACAGATGAAACCAGGATTTCAACTCTTGCTCCCCAATTTCACTTTCTACACAATAACTGTGACATTACCCATATATATTTTAATGAAACTTGTTTTAAAATGTTAAGTGTTTTGTCAGCAATTGAAGTAGATTAGTTTTAAAATTTATTTTATTTCTAAAATTTTAAACATATAAAATTGACAATGCTGAATGAAAAGAACTTGAATTTTTCAAAATTCAATAAAAAAATTTTTTCTGTTGAAATAAATTCTCTTTTCATTTGTTCTCATATTTTTTCCTTTTTGAAACAGTTTAAAATTTTGCACATTTGAACTGCTGTTTTTTTTTTTTTTTTTTTTTTTTTTTTTTTTTTTTTCAAAGATTCTTTCTGTTTTTATTTTTAGGTGGAGATGGAAGTTCGTGAATTGTTAAGTGAATTTGGATTTGATGGAGATGAAACTCCTATTATCTGTGGATCGGCATTGTGTGCTGTTGAGGTAAGATGTTATGTTCCTATGTCATAAAAACATTTTTTCTGGGTTTTTTTTCTTTTCCTGTCAATATGAGAATACGGTGAAGAACTTCAAGAATATTAACAAAATGCCAAATTAGAAGAAATGGACTTTGTGATTTGGACATGTTGAGTAACTTTTTTTTTTTCTTTTTCTTAGGGAAAAAAACCTGAAATGGGAGCTGAAAAGATTAAAGAACTTCTCAATGCTGTTGATAGCTACATCCCCACACCTGTACGAGATCTTGATAAACCATTCAACATGTCTGTAGAAGCCACTTTCTCAATTCCAGGTAATTTTTTTTTTTTTTCCTTTTCTCTTCTTTTGTCCTTAACTCTGGAGGGAGTCGTTGGGGTCCTGGGCTGTCCACTAGTCTCTGTATAAACTACAATTTGTTAGATTTTTCTTTTTCTTTTTTTTTTTTTTTTTTTTTTTTCTTTACAAAAATTATTCTCCGTTTATTTCATTTAAAATAACTCCTCTAATGAAGTCCAAGAGAAATAAGTCTGTTACATTTTTAACTTTTATATTTATCACAAATTTATATTTTATTTTATTTTTTGTTTTATTTGTTATTTTTTTATTTATTTATTTATTATTTTTTTTTTTGTGTTGTTGTTTTGCCAGTATTTGGCCTTCCTTGGGAGGATGTTGCATACACAAGGAATTGCTTAGTACTTTTTTTTTTTTTTTTTTTTTTCATTTCCTCAACTAGAAAATCACTGAATTTGACTGTTGGAACTCTTTTGGTTTAGAAGATAAAGAAAGAGAAAGTACAAATTGATTCTAATGAAACAAATGCTTGAAGATGAAGGTCACAGCTTAAAATGTTTCCAAATTATTTTCTATCATTAGACTAATTGTTATATAGGAATAAAGTGTTGCTGCCGACACTTGAGTTTGAATATAGATGCAGGCAAACACAGTCGATCCCATTATTGAATTAAGTAGACCATGTGACCATAGAGGAAATGCATATATGTAGGAAGTTCCACCCGTCCTGCTCCAGCATCGTCTCCGATGGTTTGGGCACGCAGCTCGACGCCCGGAGGGAGAGCTCATCTGCGATGTACTTCTCCATCCTTCTCTTCCTGGCGTGTCAGTGGGCAGCTGAAGACGTGGGCTAGCACAATCAAGGATGACCTGGCAGTACTATCGGGTTCACAAGTAGTTGGTCTTCGACGATGGAATTGCGAGTGGCTCGTCATTTCATGTGACCTGGCTCAGGATTGGCGGGCGTGGGCAGCGATGGTCTGTAATGTTGTACTTGCTCGGGAGGAAGCCGGTTCAACCCGGCCAGGGTGAAAACCAATACAAGTCAGTCAAAGTCATCGGGTTCATTCTCCGTTTTCATTTCTCAATTCATTTTTACTAATGAAAATGTAATTCTCATCTGCTTCTCTTTTTGCCAATGATGTGTTTTTCTAATTTCCTGAGAAAGCGATAAAGCCATTTCCCAATTTGCTTTACCTGCATGCCAGATTTTCAATAGATAAAAGAAAGTAAACTCTTGGTGCATTGTTCCAATTTGTAGCGGTGAGACAACCCAGCTGGACATTTCTTCACTTCCACATTACCAAGGAAAATGTCTTCCATTCTCTTTCTTTTCTCTCAGTTTATATTTCATTTTGGGACTAACCCTCTTTTTTCTTAGAATTAATGTTTAACATCACAGCCTCCGTGTCACAGTAATTGTTCTGAAGAACTTTCAGTTACATTTCATCATTTTACAGTTGAATTGGCTAACTGTAAGTTTCTATGCTAACAGTTTCTATAAATACTTTCATGGTAATTGTTCTGATGAATTTTCTGCTATGGTACCTAGACTTTAAGCACAGTACTAGATTGGCGGTTTGGTCTCATGGCTTGATGTAGCCATAACTTCTGTGCTAATATTTTCTTCTATTGCACTTCTTGCTTGTGGAACCCTCTTCTTGCTTCCCAGTCAACTTTGATGTTCAAAAATTTAGATGCAATGCCAATTGTTATCTTAATTTCTTGTTCTTTTATTGTCCTTTCTCCTTAAGAGTAGGTTTTTTCATATTCTCTAACTCTGTAACCCCTTGTGTCCTAGTGGCTTTATTACCTTGCTTGGTGGGGGAAATGATGAAAAAATAAAATATTTCTTCAGACAGGACGTAAATGTATTGTGATAATTCTCAAAAAAAAAATCTTCACTTCTGCTTGAATTCCTTCCTTTTGTACATAAGCTATGCCAGCAAAAATCTGTTACATCCATTATCAACCTTGGAGTCAGTTAGTTCAACTGATAATAGGTTAAAAATATTTTTACAAATGGAAACTTTTTCATCAGACAGTTTGCTTGATTTTTCTTTTTCTTTCCCCTTCAGGCCGTGGCACTGTTGTGACTGGTCGTTTGGAGCGAGGTAGCATCAAAAAGGGAGATGAATGTGAATTGGTTGGCTATGATAAGAAAGTCAAAACAACAATTACAGGTAGGTGACAATGTCTGGTGGATTGGTCACACTAGTTAGCAGTTCTGCCAAAGCAAATTTTGTTTTGTACAATTGTTCTTTCTTTCTTTTTTTTTTTTATCATGTTTTCAGATGAATTTATCTTTTATTTCACTTTTTCTTTTTCTTTATTTTTTTTTTCCATGTCAGTGAAGTGACAACTGGTAATTCTCTTTTGATCAGGTAGCTCCCACAATAAACTCTTGACATTTTTTTTGGTTAATGATTACTAAGACCTACTCACAAGCCATGACCTTTTGGTACTGGGGAATGAAGAGTGCATCATTTGGAAGAGATGTCTCACCCTTTATCCAAGGGATAAAAAAAAAAAAAAAAAATCTTTTTTAATGAAAGATTTTATTAACCTTTTGCTCTCTACATTATTCATTATTACTTTTCCTTCCATTATATATGGTGGCTCATCAAATGCAAACTGCAGTAGCCTTGATCTTGATTTAAGTCAAGGCTGTTTTTTGATGTTGCTATAGCAGGATGTGACAACGCAATCATGAAATTTGAATATACATTTTTTTTTTCTTTGAATCTGAGTCAACTGCAATGCTAGTCAAAATGCTTTCATTGGTGAATGAAGTTGCCTAAAGAGTGTCTAAGTTTAAATCTGCCTTACGTTATTATAGCTTTTATTTTATATACCTATGGGTGCTTACTACTAATTTTCTGAGCACACCGGATGGCCAGGGCAGCTAGCCACACCTTGCTACGGATACCTGCTCAATTCACCTGTGGTTTATACTGCAATTAAATTGAGCGGACCTTAGTTACAGTTTCTGGGAGAGGGCATGTAATCTGACATGATATATTTTTTTGAATAGGTCCGGCACACTCAAATCCTCGGTAACAATGATTTCCAAATGGTTCTGTCAGCTTAATTTTACTCATGAGGCTTGGGTTAACCCCTGGTGGTGTTTTCAGACACTTTCCAAAGAAAGATCAGAAATACAAAAAAAAATTAAAAAAAATCAGTTTTGTTCACATGGGTTCAATTTCATTACATGACCAAAAATAAATCTGTTTTGCATCCATTACAAAAGTGGATTTTCCTTTTTCTCTCTCTCATGTAATTTTAACCTTTACCAATCTACATTATTTACTACTTTACTTTCCACTACATTGTTTTTCAAGGCTCCTCTACTGCACTACTTAATTTCAGTCATGGTCATTTTCTGTTGCCATAGCAGGATATAACCACACAACTGCAAAATTCAAACATGCTATCATTCATTCATCTGAGTCACTTGCAGTGGCAAAATAAAATTTTTTGCTTTGCAAACAAAATCACCTCCAGTATGTTAAAGGTTAAATTTTATTTAATTTTTTTTTGTTTAGGTCTGGGGTACAGGAAACCACATCTAATCAATGTTTTCATTTCAAAATTTCCATTTTCATCTGACATTCCAAAAAAAATTTTTTTTTTTTTTTTTTTTTAGGAATTGAAATGTTCCATCAAATTCTGAGTAAAGCTGAAGCAGGTGATCAGCTTGGGGCTCTTATCCGAGGAGTGAAACGTGATGAAATTCGGCGAGGTATGTGTCTGTGTAAACCAGGCACAATTAAAATGCACAACAAAGTGGAAGCCCAGGTAATGGAACAGGATTTATATTAACAAAATGGGGGGGGGGTATTGAAACATTAAGTTGACACCGCTCCTACTTTTTTTTTTTTTTTCCTTAATGAAATTTTAACATGACTCCTTTCATTCAGTATTTTTTTTTTTTTATCACAATTCCCTTGAATCCATACACACTCCTCAATTCTTAAAGCAACAATTACAGAAAGGAAAAGACGTACCACTCTAAAAAAAAAAAAAAATTGAAACACACATGAAGGAGAAATGGATGTAGTGTTAAGCTTAGGGTCTAGTTGAAGGTTTACAGTAGGGCATTTTTTTTTTTTTTTTTTTTTTTTAGAAAACAACATTGTGGTTTGATGTGATAAAGTATTAACATAAAAAATTAGGTTTGTCGCTATTTTTGAAAAAATGTGCAGAAATACCTAATTTCCACAGGTTTTTGCTTACAAACTGGCTTCAGAATTTTACTATTTCAAGAGTAAATGAGCCCCACCACTACTTCTTTTAAACAGTTAATTTCAAAACATTATCACAAGGACTATAAAAGCAACCAATTTCTTCCACAGAAAGAAAATGTTTTTAGTTCTTTCCAATATTGATAGACTTTTAATAAATGGGGGACATGCTCACACAAGCCAAAAAAAAAAAATCAAAGAAAATATTGAAAAACGCTTTTTAAACTGGTGAATGAAATCTAAAAAAAAAAAACTTATTTTTTTATTTTACAATTTTTAGTTGAAAACAATGCCCCATTAACAAATATTCGTTTTTTTTTTTTTTGTGTATCATCGACTAAACTTGAACCTACAAGGGGGAATTTTTAAAATATAAATTTAGTCAAAAGACTTGATTGCAAATAGAATGCACAATTCTTGAAATCCTTGTTTTTCTGAGCAGGAAAAATAAGAATATTTATGCATAAAAATTATTCAAGAGGATTTAATGGAAATGTTTTTTTTTAAAAAAATAAAAATAAAAAATGAAGTTTTAAAAATGCAAAAAAAAATTTTTATATTAACTTTTTTTTAATTTCTGTCTTTGAAATTGAAAGAAATTTTGTAAAGTTGTCTGCAGCCCAGGTTGGAACAGTTTTTGACTTCAGGATGGTACTAGGACACTAAAGGAAAGAGTTAGTCTGAAGCCTACACTTTTGCTGATACTATCCACACATTCTGACAGCTGTTAAATTTTCTTATCAGCTGGTGGTTGTTTTTATTTTCTTGATAGTCAAAACCACATTCTTCAGAATATTGGTACTTATCTATTCTGATTGAACTCGGATTTCCTGGTGTTGTATGTTCTCCAAAACGTTCCCCCTTTCTGCCAAAGTTTTCATTTTTTTTCCTTTTCAATTTGTAGGTCTATCTTCTGACCAAAGAAGAAGGCGGCAGGGCAAAGCCTTTTACGGATTTTTTCCAAACACAAGTGTTCAGTCGAACTTGGGATTGTCCTGCTTTCATGCGGATTGAAGGCAAAGATATGATGATGCCCGGTGAGGATGGGGCGGTCACATTTAATCTTTTCAAGAAAATGGCAAGTTTGAAACTCTTTCCCCTTCATTTCTTTTATGATCAACTCTTTAACTGCAAGAGCAAATGACAAAAATTTCTCTAAAAATATTAAGATATTTTTGTAATGAAAAGTTAAACTTAGTATATGAGGTCTGTTTGAGAAAGTATCTGTGATTCTATGGATACTTACATAGATAAACCCACATCTCCCTTTTCTATCGATTATTTCAGTTTTATAGTCTGCAGGTAGTTCTTTTTGAAGTCTGGTCTGCTTTCAGTGCACAGTCTGTTGAAAGCTTGGGTGAGGGTTGTATTGCATGTTGACACAACAATTTAATATCTATCTGGATTCTAAGAATTGTTGGCAGGCATGCCCCCCCCCTTCCAACAATCTCACTCAGCAGCCAAACTTGTGATGAAATGTCAAGTTACATCAAGGCAATCACTTCCCTGATTTATTTCTCAAAAATAATATGCATTTTAAAAAATTTTTTTTTACTGTAAATTACAGGTGATAGTAGGGGTGTGTATTATACATAGGTTTAAACAAAAATATTTTTTGTTATTGATTTATAATAATAAATACATACTTGTTGTTCTAAAATAAGAAACGTCTCAATTTTCATTTTAAATCCTACAATAATAATTGTAACATTTTTTAGCCAATAAATTTATCAGTAACCAAATTTTTTATTTGGTGAAAAAATAAGTCAAGGGTTTTTGGTCAGCATTTCCAATACAGCCTAAAGGATAGTTGTGCTTTATTCTTAGCCCAGTGTTTGCTATTCAGCTATGGCTGTTCTTATCCTAATAGATATATCAAACCTCTTCATAAAAAGAAAACACCAGTTTGCTGAAGCTTTAAATATGTTTCCAGCATACATGGTTTTCATAAATTCTTTTGCCTTCATCCATATTTCCACAGCACTTACGGGACATCCACTTGACTGTCTTTCTTTCACAAATTCAACTAAACTTTGTTCCATATCTGGATATTGAGTTTTTCTTCCTCTACTTAGTGATTTTCCAAGCGTAGCTCAGATGGGGCACCCAGTGAGGATTGAACTCGCTACTCAGTCGTAATTGTTCTAGCGAGACAAGCTTGCTAACCATTACACCACCTCGGGGTGCCCTCTTTCTCTACCTACATAGCTTTGGCACTTAATTTAGTTCATTTTTATTTCTCCATAAACGTATGTTAGCCTCATTCAAGTCATATTCTCTAGCTGCACCTCTGTTTCCGATAATTCTATTTTTGTTTATAACTCGCATATTTACCAGGAAAACTGCATGGTAATTTTCAACAATATTTTAGCTGCGTATTATACATAGGGATATATTTGCTGGGGGTGCGTGTTATTTTCGAGAAATTATGGTAAATCAAGATTCTATGCTGAAATTTTTTTTTGTCATTTATTGTGAATTTATGGTTTAATTCTTTTTTTTATATTTTTCAGGCTCTCGAGAAAGGTCAGCGTTTCACTCTGCGAGCTTCTGGAGTGACTCTTGGTTACGGAGTTATTGCCAATATTCTCCCAGATTATGAGTCCAGTGAAATAGACAAAAAAGTTAGGATGAAAGCAGCTGAAAAATAAAGTTAGCTTTTACTTCATTTTCAACATACTAACTTGGAAGAAGAGAAGAATTAGTTTGCCATTTTGTAAATTTAGTTAATTAAAAGCTCATTTATTGAATAAACAAATGTTTTGTTTCCTCATTTCTTCTCCTCCACATGAGGCATGAAAGCAAAAAGATGACAAAAGATTAAAAAAGAAAAAAAGACTTTATTCTGGATTTTCCACTTTTGATTTCCTTGGCCGCTTGCCAGGGAAAGGTCGGGATTTTTTCAGCTGTGTTTTTGATATCTTCCCATGTTTTCGTTTTTTGGACATTTTTCTGTCAAAGAAAAGAATTTTAATTAAAATTCTTTTGTGACCTATTCTTAAAAATCAAATATTTTAATTTCTCTTTCGTTTCAAGTAACAATTTTAGAAAACAAAAACTTACTGTTTTTTGGCAGCCTTAATATCTTCATAAGGAGTTGTGGAAATTCTCCTCCTTTTTGGGTTAGTTTGTGCCATTTTTCGACGCTCTTTTCTGAAATGAAAATCATTCTTTACTAGAATTTCAGCAATTAACAAAGTTTGTTATTTTAACTGCAAATGATAGAAAACTTCTACCAACTGTTAAATGAAGGTAATTACCCACAAACACTTTTTTTAACATCTTACTGATTGCTTGCTATGTTAACACAAGACCGTAACACCCAATTTTTGATTCTATTGCTGGCTTCATGGACAAGTGTTGGACTAGTAAAGATGATTGCAATGTTGTCAGGGAAATTTTACTTAATATAGTTTCCAAATACGCACTCCTTGGACTTCTGATGGCCGTTTTCAATCACAGCAAATTGCAAGAAAATAAATAAAAAAAATTTTTTTTTTTAATCGGTAGAGCAAATTTTTAGTTAAGACCCCCCCCCCCCCCAGTGTTTTTGGAGCCTAATTATAAGATCTATGTCAATTGACCCTATTGAAATATATTACAAGTGCGCAATCTCTATATTCCTATTGCCGAGAGCCCATTTCTCAACTTTGAAGGCAAGCTGCTAAAAAGACATTGTGTTTACCTATTGTGCAATCTTCAGTGTACTGAAAACTTTTGTATTCCAATATCCCAAAAACCCTTCAAGGTCAGATAGCTAAGAGATTTTTTATAATTTCTCAATTTTTATTGATATGACCTTTTTACTGATATGACCTTTTTGCTGATATGACCTTTTTGAATTGCATGTGCAGAATGAAGGAGACCAAACTCTGAGACTTGCACAGTCGTCAACACAAAACTGACAAATTTGGACAACTGGATGTGTTAATGAGACTCATTTAGGAACTGCAGTGTGACTTGCACTACTCCAACCCATAACAGCTTCCACCCTCTCATCACATGTTTTCTCACACAGTCCTTAGTTCAGCTTATATGAATCTGTTAGTGAGGTATAAAAGATTTAAAAAATTAAGCACTTAAAAAGGAAAAAAAAAAAAAGCCTACAATATTTAGGGTTTTTGAAACAATTCTTACTTATCAGGTCGTTTCAAGTTGAGCATATATTCAGGAACCGGACAACCAGCTTCTTTCATCACAGAGGCAATGCTAAAAAAAAAAAAAAAAAAAAAAAATATCAAAGGATACAATTTAACAAGAACCATGGCAATTTCTGGGGTGGAGAATTATCATTTACAGTCAGACTTTTGTTATCAATGTTTTAGCCTTCACTGGGTAATCTCTTTATTTAATTTAGCCTCTGGATATCTCGCTTAGTTCTTGTAGCTATATATAAAATAATAAATAAAAGATAGATAATGAACAAACCTAGATAGACATTCCTTTTAACTCTATTTAATTACCAGGATTTCTCATGAATACTGTCTCCACCTTATCTTTTGAATTGTTGAACATAAAAATTTTGTTAATGTTTTTACATAGTAAAAGTAGGGTCCAGTGAGAGAGAAAAAACTCACCACCCAAAACTTGTCTGGGTGGTCCTCCTTTCTGGTTGGTAGGACATCAGTGGATGTAAAGGGGTGGTGGGTCTCCCAACCAGTATCCATATAGTGAATTAGTGAGTGTGTCGGGGTTTGTTTTCAGTGACTGGAACTTAGTGAGAAATCAGAAAAAGTTTGGTCCCTCGTAGCAGAAAAAAGATATTGCTAAGTGTGAAATGGTTGTTGTTTTTTTTTTCCCCCCACCCCCCTACTTCCTGACACCAAAAAATGTCTTAAAAAGCATTTGTTGCTATTGTTTTGTCGAGTGTGGTCACAGCCCTAATATTGTTTGAGACCAATCTGTGGAACATAGTGAGTGCTAGTGTATTCGCACATAGCCGACCTTGGATGCCATCACAGCTGGTGTAGTGACATGCATAATTGCAATTACCACCAATCTTTAAAAAAAAATAACTCTGCAGTTATTTCTTACACTGTTTCCACCACATCTAAGTACACACAATCCAACCCAAGGATTGAACTAGTCTAGTCGATTAAAGCATTAATTTGTGAATTTGGTGACACTGTGTTCAATCCCTGGGTTGGGTTGGTCTGTGTGTACTTGGACTCAGTGGACATGAGTAAGCAATAGATATTTTTGAAGGCGGAAGGAAGAAGAGAAAAAAAAAAATGGCCAGAAATGCAGGTAAGGAAGAAAGAGAGAGAGAAAGAAAGAAAAACAAAAATCAATTAAGAGTAATTTTTTCTTTTTTTTTTTTTTTTTTACATCACCCTCTGAATTTTTATGAAAGGAATTGTGTGAAATGAAACAAATAGTCAAATAAAACAATGGCTTCAGTAAAGAAGTGCGTATGAAAGAGAAGTGGAAATACAACAGCATTTAGCCAATATCAAAAATAGACGAGACTTGTCTATGAAAATCTAAATGAAGAGAAGGATTACCTTCGTAAATAATGTACATCGTCTTCTACAAAGAATGTGATGGCTTTACCGGGTCTTCCTGCACGGCCAGTTCGCCCTGAAAGAACAAAAATAAATTTCCTTTTAAAGTTTGCTCAGGAGATTTAGAACAAAATGGTACTATCAGGGATAACTGGGGTGGAAGGGGAAAAAATTTAATTTTCCTAAATGCACTATGTAAAGTCTTCATAACTTTTTGATTTACACAATACAGAATATTGTTTCATTTTAATAAAAAGTACTTGTATAAAAACAATATTAGGGTATTCCCACTTCTCATCACTGTTTCATATATATATATATATATACACACACACACACAGGGGTTGGACAAAATAATTGAAACACTTGTTAAATTCAAAGAAAATTTATTTAATATGGAGTTGGTCCTCCTTTAGCCTCACATACAGCTTTAATACGTCTAGGTGTGGAATCATACAGCTTCTTGACTTCATCCAGAGGAATTTTCAGCCATTCTTCCATTAACACCTGCTCCAGCTCTTTAAGGCACGACAGTGGAGGATAGCGGCTCCTAACTTGTCGCTCCAAAATGCACCACAAATGTTCAATAATATTGATATCTGGAGATTGGGGAGGCCACTCCATATGTTCTAGCTCACTTTCATGCTCTTCATACCAATTCTTAACCACTTGAGCAGCATGTATTAGAATATTATCATCTTGGAAGATGCAGTCACCCTCAGAGAATAAAGTCTGGGCCATTGGATGAACATGATCTCACAAAATGTTCAGGTAATCTTTGCTGTTGATTCTAGCATGTAGGGCAACTACTGGACCAAAACATTTCCATGATATGGTGGCCCAAACTATCACTGATCCATCTCCATGCTTCACTGTTGGAAGAAGGTAGTCAGGGTTGTAAGCTTCTTTAAAAACATTTTTTTTTAGTCAAATTATTATTTTTTATTTATTTATTTGTGACTTTACTCTGTCCGGACCAAACCAATACAATGATTCCTGCTGACGATTCGGCCCTTGTGATCAAAATCAAACACAACAAGGCAAGGCTCGGATCTAAGTGATCAACTCAACGATCAGCCACAAAGAAGAAGCCTACAAGGCAACACTCATGCTATCCCCAATGAGGATTGAAATCCTTATTGTAGTGATAGTCTGCAAGATGAGTCTGTCAACCAGTGTTTTATAAATATTCTCTTAAAGCATATTTGTTCAAATTTACGGATTACTTTCAAAAACATCCACACACTTCATTCACCCAAAACTCATTAATTGCAACGCAATGGCAGATCTCATCAATAAAATTATTTCAACACAGAATGATTTTAATTAGAAAGAAGATTTATTTTCAATAATCAAGTCATCTATCTATATATAAAATTCTGTCACTTCTGTTTGTCCATCATACCCTCTAAAATTGCCATACATTGACCAATCAAAATCAAATTTTAGGGAGAAGTGCAAACACGTAAGGGGGTAAAAGATACAGTTGGTTTTACTAGGGTGCGCACAAATTTTCATTAATTTTTTTTGAAAAATTAGAAGTTTTATTATTTAACATACAAAATACTCCATTTTAAAAACAATTTAATGGTTAAAATAAATATTTATTCAATAAAAATGCAATATTGTTTTTTGCATATCTTTTCTTTGAGTCTCTCTCTCTCTCTCTCTCTCTCTCTCTCTCTCTCTATATATATATATATATATATATATATATTTATTTCATTCTTGTAAAATATAATGCACAGTAGAAAGGCATTGTAAATATAAACAGAGTAGGGTGAGTTTCAAATGGACAGAATCTGGTGAGGATTTCAACACATGTCAGCATTTTGCAAAAGAAACTTTTAGTAAGTAATATTTAAAAAAAAACAAAAAACAAACTAATGAAGTGTATAAATCTCATTGTAGGAACCAATGACTACAGTGGTAACAAACTTTAATAGTATATTGATTTTAACAACCAACAGTTCTAATTGTCATTTCAACATTTCTTTCTTTTTGTTAAATGGAAGACAAAATAAAATGCTGAAGGGTCTTACCAATTCTGTGGATGTAACTGATGGCGCTGTTAGGAAAGTCGTAATTTATAACCAAATTCACTCCTTTGAAGTCGATACCACGGCCCATCAGCTCGGTACAAATAAGAACCCAGATTTTACCCTCGCGGAAACTTTTCACAACATTTTCACGCTGTAAGACAGAATTTGCGTCTATCAATATCAGGTTACTGAGGGTTGGGAGGAATCAGGTGTGTGGGCAGGGAGACTTTCAGTCAGGTTTGGCAGGGATCAGGTGGATGGGGCGGGGCAAGACATTCAATCAGGGTTGGCAAGGATCAGGTGGGTGGGTGAATACATTTGGTCAGGGTTGGCAGGGATCAGGTGGGTGGGTGAATACATTTGGTCAGGGTTGGCAAGGATCAGGTTGATGGGGCAAGACTTTCAGCCAGGGTTGGCAAGGATCAGGTTGATGGGGCAAGACTTTCAGCCAGGGTTGGCAGGGATCAGGTGGGTGGGTAAAGACATTCGGTCAGGGTTGACAGGGATCAGGTGAGTGGGTAAAGACATTCGGTCAGGGTTGACAGGCAAGACATTCCCTGAGGTCTGGCCATGATCGTGAGACCATGTTAGCTTGTGAGAATAATCTTGAATTAATGTCATTTTGAAATGTCAGTTGAACAGCATCATTAGCCAGAAATCCACAGCAATAACTTTCCTCCCACGAAACAGTCGACCATCAATTGATTATTGAAATAAGACGAGACAGTAAGAGGAACTTGAGAAATAACACAAAATTAAAAAGACAAACATGCGACAAATTTATCCGTTTACATTTGCTTGCATTAAATACAACGATAATTATCTAATAGACCGAGCGATTGAAAGCTTGCTTTCAATCTCCAGGTCCAGTTTATTTATTTAGTTTCTTCTTTTTTTTGTGTCCGGGGGGGGGGGTGGGGTGGGTGGTGATTCAATCCAATAGTTGCATTGAAAGATTCTCAACTAATGACATGGAACTTAGGTTGTAAGAGCTTTACATAAACCATTTTCTAACAACTTTATTTTTAAGAATTAAAATTTGAGAACAGATATTGTTGCCATCAGAGTTCTGAAGAGCAAAGCTGGGCTCACTAGCCTTGATTGGTAACTAGTCTAGGAGAAGGATAATGTTAAACTCAAAACCATGAGCATGGCAATGGGAAGCCACAACACTAATTATCCCAAAAGCAATTTGTAGATATTAAAACAGGAAGCTATGGAGAGCCACGCCTTGAAGAGAGATAACACATAGAGAATGTTGTCTTGTGAGTATTCAGAGATAAAGAAATCCACTATTTTAGTCAAAGCAAAAAACTCTTAATGGATATGTTAATAATTGTAAATCTCCTCCAGATACAATATATGGCAAACACTTAGTTTTTAGCCAACTTAAAACAAAGTGACCCTGGATTCACTCTCTATGAATTGGTGATGCATTATGACAATATCTAGATCCTTATTCCCAGCATGTTGAGGATGAGTAATTGATTGTTTTTTTTTAACGGTTTATCAACCTTTTGTAGGTTATTTAAAGCCCAAACTGATTTCGGATTGTAGGAGGTCTCTTACGCTACTAGCTGTTCCCCAAGCCTCCCACCATCTGAACTCAACATTAATTTCAGTGATCAAACGAGAATGCAAATTGCTACCCCCATTACTGTGTTTAGTGTGTGTTTGCATGAAATTTAAATCATGCTCAAAGTCAAAGACAATAGAGACTGAGTTCCATTCCTTGGCAATCTTACAGCATCTCTTTTCTCCTCAAGTGGCAGCCTTAATTCTCTTGGCTGACAAATGTGGTCCAAGATGCCCATCTGGATTGTTTGTCACTGCAAGTAAAATTAAGATCAAAGCTTACCTGAATCTGAGTACGGCCTGCGTGGATAACATCGACATTGATGCCATCAAAAATGAGTTCTTGGAATAATTCTTTGGCACGTTCTTTGGACTGCACAAAAATCAGGACTGGTGGTTCGATGCCCTTTAAGATTAGAACCAAACATTGAAATTAAAGAAGTGACTTCAAAAAAGACTCGATACTGACAGAAACAATGGTTAATTAGAAGAATAGTTAATATTATTAAGAAATTATGGAAAATAAATATTGATGTGCTTTTTACGGTTTATCAACTCTTTATAGGTTATTTAAAGCCAAAGCATATTTTGGATTGTAATTATTATTTTCTTGGGAGCTTGGAGGTAATAAAAATGTATGTTATTTTGCCTTCACAATTGAATACATGGTAACTGATACTCAGCTTTTGTGCATATACATGTTTGTGTGGACATAATTACTACAGGCAGTGATATGTGTTTTGCTGTAGTTATATTTTGGAATACAGTTTGATTTAAGGAATTGTCGGATATTATATGGATTAATGTCATGAAAGAGTTGTTTCATGTTGGTTGTTTGGTAGTATTTTGAAATGGATTTAAGTAAAGTCACTAAAGTTTGTTACTATTTGTGTATTATTGGTAAATTCTTATATAAAAATTCATTGCTGGTATTTTTACTATAAAATAAATTTTTATACTTTCGTAGCATTTTGTTTGGGGGTTCACTATTTGTCCCTAGCTAGGACCCTAACAGGTGCTACCACAGCGGATCAGGGTGGATATGGGAACAACAGCAATTTAGAGGTGGTTCTATTCTCTCCAAAACCTCCAATCTCCTGACTAGAACCTTGCTGCCAGATGTAGTTTATCATCATACCCAGGACTTTTTTTTAGTAAATGAATATAGCATTAACTATTTTTTGAGAATAACAATGTTTCAGTCTTACTATTTAACCCATAGCTGCAGAAAGGAGATGGACTCATTCTTTTCCCAAAGTTACTTGTGCATAAGTGAATGTAATGAAACCAACTGGAATTCTAAATTGGCTCAACGATTTCTCATTCAAAGATGCTATCAATTACACTACTCCCACATCCAAAATTATGAAAAGCAAAACAAAAACATTAAAAACAGAAAATAGAAAATGTTAATATTAAAAGACAAATGTCAATTTGGGAAGAAAACAGCATTGATTACATCTAATTTTGTTTTCCTAACATTATTTTTATTTGTCCAATTCAAGTTCAATGTTTAAACTACAATCTAGAGAAAGGAAAAAAAAATAAAATTTATAACTGTTTCTTGAACCCCTAGAAAGAAACTAAGGGTATCATAAAGTCAATTTCAGTAGCTGATAATTAAATCTGATTTTTTTTTTCTAAAAATTAAATCTTTCCATGTCAGTTTTGCTTATGACAAAAGGGTGCTGAAAAGTTCTCAGACCAACCAAGGGATTTAAAAAAAAAAAAAAATATTTGGTTAGATTTTGGGAAGTGGGTTAAGCCAAGAACTTTTCAGCATGTCCTCCTATTTGATTAGAATGATGATCTTATAAAATCCTCTCTAAAAACAAATCCCCATAAATATATTTTTAAAGCTTTTATAAAATGTTTCATAAAATATACATTTTCTTATTTCAATTATCATGTCAATTTCAACCTGGCTATGACCCAACAGAATTTGCCTCAAAGAGAATTGAGGTTATTTCAAATATTATCCAGACTAGAATCTTTGTTGTTTTTAATACAATGTTTTTGGACGGTAGAGTTTCTGGCTCACTTCAGGTGACATATTACGTGTAATTATAAATATCAAATATAAGAAGCAATGAAGAGAAGGCCAAGGCATTATATTACCGGCATGAAAGATCAAAGACAAAGAATAAAGAAAGAAATATGCATAGAAAACTCCAGGTAAGAGGAATTCTCAGACAATGTAAAATCTAACCTTTTGGATGATTTCCCGCATTGCAAAAAGTTTCCCAATTTCTGTGCCGGCAAATAATAATTGTTGATCAATTGTGGTTGTTGCCATGTTCCTTAAAAATAAATAAAAAACACATTTTTTTATGTTGCTGATTTAGCCTTTTTAGTGACCAGACATGGTTGCAAATATGTTCCAAGTGTGAAACAATGGTCACTAAAAAGTTTTACATCCCTTTTTAACATAATCAAAAAAAGTCAATATTTAAACCGGACACTGGAAAACAGGCCGAGTATTAGACAAAAGCAATTTAGTAAAAGAATTACGTTAAAAAAGATTTTTGTCTCATAGAGAGACATACACAATAAAAAAAATCTCTGTCAAATTGGTAGCTGATCTCAAAAATGACCTACATTCTGCTGTTAACTTGGGTAAAGTTAATTTTGACACCTCCAAAACAAAACTGCTCTTCATCAAACATCTGAGAGACTCCTTTCTGCCCTCCATCTCATGGCTGATGCTAACCTCCAGGAGAGTGACCCATTGTGTCTTCTCAAGCTAACATTTTCCAATGACATGAAGTGTAAAGATTATATTGAATCTATTGCTAGGTCTGCTGCTAAGAAAGCTAGACAATTTTTCTCTCCAGAAGCTAACTTACATATTTATAAGTCAACCATCTATCTTTACTTTGAATATTGCTGCCACATCTGGTTTGGTGCTCCTGCTATATATTTAGAGATTTTTGTTAAAATCCAATGAAGAATCTGACATCTTGGCTTCAATCACTTTCCCACCGCCGTAACATAGCTTCCCTGTGTATTTTCTATTAATCATCATCATCCCCATAACTTTTGTAATTGTAGGGTGGATCCGAATGCAGGAGCAACATTAAACCTCTTCACAATGGTCTATCAACAGGAGCCATCAGCAATTCTGGTATAGTCATACCTGTCTATTGTTTGATATTGTTTAACCAGTTTTTATGTTGGCATCCACTCCTACGTCCACCTTCAACAGTGTCTTATATGGTGGTCTTGCACAGGCTGTGTTGCTTTGTATCTAAACCACACCATTTTTCTCCATTTGACATTGGCAAGAAGAGGTTCCTGGAGGCCCACAGAACTTTCAACCCTTTTCTGCACAAACTCACTAGTTTTATGTTCACAATAGAAGATGCCAAGGAGTTTTCTCATGCATCTGTCCTCAAACACTTGGATTCTTCTCTCTCTTTCTGACAACAGTGTCCACGCTTCACGTCCATAAAGGAGAATGGAGACTACCAGCGATTTGCACAGTCTGTACTTTGTTTGAAAGCTGATTTTCCTCCTCCATATTCTTGCCAATTTAGCCATTGCTGCCATGCCTGCAATCCATGTGCAGATTCCCAAGTTGCAGGTACCATCTTTAGACAAGATTGCTCCCAAGTATTTAAAACGGGACACTTCATCCAGTGAATTCTCATTCATAGTAATGTTAACCCAGGTGTTACTGTTTGTGCTATTCACCATTACTTTGGATTTCGCAGAGCTGACCTCCATACCATATGCTCCTGCTATTTCAAAAAGTTTCTTTGTCAAGTCATGGAGCTCACTGTTACTACTTGTTATGAGGTCAATGTCACCTGCAAAACGTCTATTACAGACGGGCCTGCCACCAATAAAGATTGAAGGATCATGGTTGTTCAAAGTTTCTTGCATGATTATTTCTAGAAATAGGTTGAACAATGTGGGTGAAAGTACACATCTCTGTCTCATGCTGATAGTTGTCCAGAAGAATCCTCCCATTTGTTTCCCAGAACTGCACTGGTGGTATCTTCATGTAGGGCCTGGATGACTTGGATAATTCCGTTATTTACATTGAATTCCTTAAGGATTTTGCCAAAGACTGTCAATGCCATACATGATCAAATGCTTTCTTGAAATCAAAAAAGTTGTGGAACATGTCCTTCTGAAGTTGCAGGTGTTTCTCTACAAGGATCCAACAATTGAAAACCTGTTCCATTGTATTTTGATCTGGTTCTAAAATCTGCTTGTTCTTTTGATAGCAGTTCTTCAGCCTTGGATTTCAAATGATTCAAGATGATACGGAGCAGGACTTTACTAGTATGACTAATCAGGCTTACTGTCCTATAATTTCAACACTGCCTGAGGCTCCCTTTCTCTGACCAATGACTGGGTCCACTCATTAGGCCACTTTTTTGTTCCCAAATCTTCTGGCAAAGTGTTATGACATTGATGATTTCTTCACTTCCATGTTTTATCAGCTGAAAGGGAATATTATCCACTTTGGTTGACTTGCCAGATTTCAAGCTCTTTACTGCCAACTCAACCTCTTATTTCAGTATTGACAGACTCGTCTCTTCTTCTTCTGTGGAGTGCTGGTCACTTTGCAATATGGAGGGAGACATCTGGATGTAGCTGGTAATTGTATAAACCATCACAGTATTAAGTCCATCTACTAAGGACCTCCTCCTCACTGTCCGTCAGCAATTTACCATTCTTATCTTCTCCGACCATAGCTCTCTGTTGGCTGGTCTTAGTGAGGGATTTGACAGTATTGTAGGCCTGTTTGTTATTGCCAGTAAGCATATCCTTGTCAATGGTTTTGCACTTATTTTGTACTCACTCCTCTTTAGCTGCTTGCAGTTTTTTTTCGTCACCATCACTGTGCACTTCCTGATATCGAGCACAGACCTTGTCACTTGAGTGCTTCTTTCCTCTCAGTTCTCTGCTCTTGTCACACAAATCCAAGATTTCATTTGTGACTCATGGTTGGATTTTCCTTTGCCATTTACCCAAAACTTCCTCAGTTGCCGTGAGTAACATTTCTTTAATGTGATCTGCAAAAGTGTTTACATCACTGTAAATTAAGCTCAAGGCTGCGAACTTGCTGCCAACTTTGGTCTGGAACAGTTGAGCGATTTCAGCGGCTTTTAGTTTCTCAAGGTTGAAGCGGATGCAGGAGTCCTTTGAACAGTGCTTAGTTTTCAGCCTTAATTTAAAAGTTGTCATCACAAGATCATGATTGCTGCTGATGTCTGCACCAGGAAATGGCCTTGTGTTTGCCTTGTTAATGCTGGATTTATAGCCTTGTGGGACCCGAATAAAATCGATCTGGTTATGGATCTTCCGGTTAGGGGAGTGACAGGTTGCAGTTTGAAACAGGTTGCAATTTTTATGAGTCAAGGTTAGAAAAGCCACAAATAAGAGTGAGATTAAAAAATAAAATAAAAAAAATTCAAAGAAATCACTCACTTGCCACCGATGTAGACTTGAACGACATTATCAAGATTGAGTTTACACCACTGCTCCACATCATAAGCAAAAGTTGCACTAAACATGGCTCTTCGAATATTGGGAGAATCACAAGCTTTGTAAATGGTACCTAGCTGAGAAAAGAAAGGGAGAAAATATTGAGCACAAATGTAAAGCATGAAATAAAGGGGACTTCATTTGATGGGGTACTTTTTTTTGATTATGAATCGTTGGTATGTGCACCAATATTCTTTATATAGAAAATAAGTACATAGAGCACAATCCATAGAGTTGGATAAAAGTTACTCTGACCATGGAAGAAATTAATACGAACACTTCTCTGTAAAATTATTCAAGGCAATCGAAATGAACTGTTTAAACAAAAATAGAATTGTGATTTTTATAAAAATACAGGAAAATTTAACTAATTTGTTTTTGCATTTTTCATTTTTTAAATTTTAATATTTTAGCTTTTTTCATTTTTGTTACATGTATCACTTACATTAAAAACAATTTAAAGAGTTAACAGATCTAAATATTTATTTCAAACATTTTAATGTTTTTTTTTTATTAGCCTACTAACATTTTAATGCTTTTTTGTTTCTTTTTTAAACTAGGCTAACATTTTAAAGATTTTTTTATTAGACTATAAAAGATAAAGTTGAAAAATCTCCAAACAGAATTGTTTGATGTGTACTGACCTACAGTGAATAGATTATGTTTTAGGGAAAAACTGAAAATATATTTAATTTGATACACAAACAGTTGAGACTATCGAAGGGTATTTTGATAATGAAATAAAAATGAATATAAAAGAAAGACTGGCACAAGATGTTAAAAAAGAATGCACTGTCTTAACGAGTTGCTCTGAACTTCACTTTGTTTCATGAATGCCTTCAAATGTAGGACTTAACTCACTACAGCAGTGATGGTTTGTGATGTCTTCCATAGCAAAGTAAAAAAACTGGAAATTCAAGAACTGAACTCCCTTCTTCAGAAAGTTTGTTAATCCTCAATTGGTGCCAAGAATTTTACTGATATCAATTTATACAAATATTGAAAGTTTCTCATATGTCTGTTTTCAAGGCCGGTTGAGGTCATTTTTATCATGAAGACTCACAAGACATTCAGTTGCGACATGTTCTGAGAGGTTGATCTTGGGTCATTTGAGGCCACTCGGAAGATTCACTTATACTGACAGCACTAGACACAGAGAGAGAAATTGAAAAGATTTACTGCACACTGGGCAACGCCAAAGCTCAAGGGAAATCATCATGGGAAACTTGAATGCTAATGTAGAGAAGTTGGTGGTTTTGTTTTATGGCATATCAAAACCTCAGTGGGTCATTTAATGCCACAAAATTTTTGAAATAGATTCATAGCGATAGTTTGGGAAAAAGTTGTGTATGTATACATATATATATTTGAACCAATTTTCAAGTACAATCCAATATTTTAAGAATGTATAACTGTTTGTATTACTGGAATTTTTTTTTTTTTTTTTTTTTTTTAAGTATTGCTGATAATAATTTTTTTTTATTACAAAGTATTTCTGGTATTAAAACCTATTTTTACACAACTTTGGGTGTTAACTATTTGCCCATAGCTGGGACCCTAACAGGTGCTACCACCCTGGGAACTCCAGCAATTAAGAGGTGGTTCCACGCTCCTCAAAACCTCCTGATCAGAGGCTTTGCTGTTGGACGTAGTTTATCGTCTTATCCAGGATGCAGACGTAGTTTATCGTTATACCCAGAATGGGCTAACGTAGAGAAGGAGAAAGATGCTGAAATAGTTGGTAAAATGAAACTAAGAACCTGTAATGAATGAGAAGAAAAATAGGACTAATGGTGCATAGCAAATGACTAGGTAGTATCAAGAGCTGGTTTCAAGAACACCCAAATCGCTTATGGACACCGAGATACCCAGATCAACTATATAATGAACAATAAGTGATTCAGGAATGCAGTTTTATACAGTAAAACATATCCAAGTGCTGACTTTGGGAGCGGCTATTTTCCAGTGATATGTAAGCTTGGAATGAAACTACAGAAATTGAAGAGGGCCAGATTGATATGGCATTTGTGTGTTTACCTTCTTCAAGCAAGAGGTTTAAATCAGGGCAGGGTTTTCATACACACACACACACACAACCAGTATATTGCTAGGTATGTAGCCCTGAGTGTCTTAATATTTACCTGATCACGGAAGCCTGTTTTTCCATCTTCAAATAATTTGTCAGATTCGTCAATAACCAACCATTCAACACTGAAAAAGAGAGAGAATTTAAATTTCATTCTAGTCTCAAATCCCAACTCAAACGAAGGAAAATCAGTTTTTTATGCTTTCGATCATAACTTAATTTTGAGGAATTAATATAATCAGAAACTGGAACTGGTGATGAAGAGTGGACTTACGTGCTGAGAGTCAAGATGGCCGATTCTTGTGACAGCAAGAAAATCAACCGCTGAGGAGTGGTGACCAAAATATCTAAAATTGGAAAATAAAAACAAAGTTGACACAAGGAATTTCAATTTACACTATTTACATTGTTCAGGCTGTTGTCCTCATCTTTATTGCTAGATTCACAACGTTTCAGCCATTGTATGCTCTGGCCTTCTTCAGGTGATAAATGTTGGAATTTCGAACCAAACCCTTTATTTAGGCCACTGTGGAAGATTGTTCCAATTCCACTTACCATTGGATGTCTCAGTTTTAGTTAATGCTCTTTAGTAACTCAATTCTTCAAGTTTTGTTCACATGAAGAAGGCTGGCGTATACAATGTTCGAAACATTGTGAATATGGCAATAAAGATGATGATAACAGTCCAAACAATGTAAATAGTTACAATATTTCATCTCAGAAATATAGACAGATGTTGAAAGAATTTCAATGTGATTATTTGAGAAAATTTAATGCAAGTTTTTTATTTTATTTACAATCTGTAATTCTATGTTGTTTCTTTGAATTTTAAGCACCAGCAGTTATCACCATCTTTAAAAAAAGTTTCAAACTTGATGTTAAATAAAATTTAAATAAACAGTGAAATAAAGTAGAAACAAAAAGGATAAAATATTTTTTTAATTCCTTAAACATGATTTTTAAGTTTTAGATTGAATAGAAAGTCCTGCACATTCTTAACTTTATTTTGACAATATGATCATACTTTATCAATACTTACATTAAATAACTTAATTTTATATTAATTTTACCTTTTTAAAATGAATTTATATTAGACCCATATAAGGCATTGCATGGATTTGAGAAGAGTTCTTTACCAGAAATGTTCTGGAAATAGCAAGAAACAATAATTGTTTATGGAAATGAAGTTTTTAAGTGTCCACACATGCCAACAATGGTTCAGACCAGTTAAAATTGGGAATTTCTTTCTCTGAAAGATTCTATTTAATCTGGACAACCAAGTTCTGTCAATATTGTGCTTCTGCAAACCGTAGTTGAGGACAAATCCTAAACTGCACAGGAATTAGCAAGAGTTTCCAAATTCATGAAGGTGTTTTATGTTTAAAGTCAAACTTTGATCATAAACCACCTTCATGAACTTGGAAAAATATTTAAATTTGGTCAATGGGCCCCCCCACATCATCTGACTGCTCCACTGCTTAACCAACGTGCTGTCCTTTGCTAGTCACAGAAGAGTGAATCTTTTCCAGAGTCTGTCTATATTTCTGAGATGAGGTATTATGTACAGTATTTACATTAGTCAGACTATTGTCCTCATCTTTGTCGCCATATTTGTCACAACGTTTCGGCCGTTGTACGCTCCAACCTTCTTCAGGTGGTTGGAATTTCGAACTGAACCCTTTATTTCGATCACTGGGGTAGACTGTTCTAGTTCCACGTGCCATGTTTGATGGATGTCAGTTATCAGTTATCTCCTGCTAATTTTCCCTCTGAAAGTTCTCCACTGCCTTAACCGGGCATTGAACTCACACTCTTTGGGTCTGTCACTGGATCTAACCAACGCCTTTATCCACTGTGCCATGTGTCCTCGAGGACACATGGCACAGTTGTGACAAATATGGTGACAAAGATGAGGACAATAGTCCGACTAATGTAAATACTGAACCTTTTCCAATAGAATCATCACCAAGTGATAAAAAGTAGATTCTCTACAGTCATAACCAACAAAAACAACAATGGCCAGCACCCATTGAAAATGAAGAATCTAAACCAGGAGTACACTTGAAAAAAAAAAGAAAAAGAAAAAAGTTATGCTTTGAGTTTGGTGGGGTGTGAAGGACGTTGCCTATCATGAAGTGTTAAACCAAAATGAAGCAGTTAATGCAGAGAAATCTTGTTGCCAATTGGAAACCTAATGATTATGCAAGCCCACACATTTCCCAAGTCAGCAAGGAAAAGATTATGACACAAAATATGAAATTTTTGCCTCATCCTCCTTACTCTCCTGATCTTGCTCCATCTGTCATCTTTTTTCAGAAGGAAAACTGTTTATTATTAGAGGTTAAAACTGTTGAATATTCCTTTGTATCAAAACCTGAAAAAATTTATGCTCCAGGAATCAATTTGTCAAAAGGATGGGATTATTATTTATACTATATATATTTGGACTATTGTCCTCATCTTTGTTGTTTGTATCACAAAGTTTTGGCCATTGTGCCCTCTGGGCTTTATCAGGTGTATATCAATGTGGGTAACCTTCAGGGAATTTCAAACCAAACCCATTATTTAACCTACAGTGTAGGCTGTTCTTGTTTCACTGCTCATGTCTTGGGATATCTCATCTAGTTCTTATTTTTATTTAGCACTGTTTAGTTATTGCTCAACCATTTCAACAGAATGCAAGTACATACTGCCTGACTCAGGGACTGATCTCACAACCACCATGTCACCAGATTTCTAATGTTATCACTAATGAAGGGGAATATTATCTGGATTAAATCAATTAAGACCATAGACAATTTTGTTTTTTTTCCATCTTCAAATGTGACAGAACGTTTTTTTCTAACTGAATAAAAGAAAGACTGAAATAAATGAAACCTAATAAATGAAAGACAGAAAAAAAAGACAGGAAAAAAAAGACAGGAAAAAAAGACAGGAAAAAAAAGAAAGAAAAAACAAAAAGAAGAAAAAAAACAAAAACAAAAAAAAAAAGAAGGAAAAAAAAGGGAAAAAAGAACAAACAAAAAAAGAAAAAAGAATAAAAGAAAAAAAAAGTAATTATACCAATTTTCTTGAAAGCTTTTGATCCAAATTTCTTCAGATTAGCTTTGTGGATGTACTGTATGCGAAATCCTCGTCCTTCAGACAAACGCTGGAAATCTTGGTATATCTGCCAAAGAGGAGATTCTATTAAGCAGCAGTAGAAGTTCAGTTAGACTTATCACTCTTCAAAATAAAAAAATGATAGCTTTTTATCCTATAAGCCATTTTCACCCTGGAGAATCATATTTAATAAAATCAGACTTTTTTGTTTTGTTTTTATTATGTACAGTATTTTGCAAATGTTTGTTAACCTCACACAAAATCCTGAAAGTTAGATTTTCTTTCAAAATATTGTAATCTTTATCCTGAAAAACACTTCCTAGATAAAAAAAAAATATCTTTCACCTACAATAAAAGATTAGTATTTATAAAGAAAGTATTTATTTTTAAATACTGCCTTGATACTCTGCAAAACATTCTCACAAATCCCTGTTGGTCTTTTTCTGTCCAAATTGTCAATATTCCTTCCTTCAGATGATTTTCATTGAGGCAATTCTTCTTTTCATAATATTTCACTGATTCTGTGTCGGATTGACATCTAAGTTGGATAAACATTCCAACCGTTCAAAATCATGACTTGGAAACTGGTTTAAAACCCCCAACCAAAAAAAAACTGTATGGTCATATATGGAACAGCTACCGTATAAAAATGATGCAACGCCAAGACAGTAAAGAACGTCTTGGAATTCATAGGCACCTTTATTGGAGTGAGAGAAAAAAAATCTTTGCTCATCACTGTGCATGTTCCAATATTGCAAAATTCCTTCAGATCTTTAAAACTAGGTTCCGAGATCTTCAAATGCTCACATTTTTCATCCAGAATCTTGTCTGTACATTTCAAGTCAATAACCCCCTCCCCAATTGAATATTGAAACCTCTGACTCTATAGTTCTAACATAAATTTATTCCGGCTCAAGTTGATTTTATTATTTTAACATAAATTTTTTTTTGTCTTAGAAAATTGTGCAAATGACATGCAGTTGCTTTTGTTTGTAGTTTTAGCATTTCTAGCCTTGGAGCTTTCCAAATAGAAATGAATTTAACAATCTTTCAGTTGATTTCATTTATTTTTAACATTTTTCTCTTTGAAAATTTGTCTTATTAACAAATTGAAAATGGAAAAAAAAAAAAAAAAAAAAAAAATGTTTCTTTTAAAAGAATTTTATGCTTAAAATCTGTAAAAGGTTTATTTTAAATGGGCACATTTAAACACCACTTACCTGACTGGCCAATTCTCTTGTTGGGGCCAAAACCACTGCTCGTACACCAGCATTTCTTGGTTCCTGCAGATGATGGAGGAGTGGTAAAATAAAAGCTGCTGTTTTACCAGAGCCGGTTGGAGCACAGGCCAGAATTTCTCGCCTCTGAAAAAAACAGATAAATTTTTACTTACATGAAAGTGTGCCTTTATTGTGAGATCAGTAAAAATGTAATTCAAGGCCATTACAAGTTTCTGTAAAAATCCCAAGGTCAAAGTGCAAATACCAAAACTGTCTCCTTTCTTAGTGCAAAGAAATGTTCTCTAGTAAATACTTCTCCCCTCTGTCATATTAGGTTGAAGTGGCCAAAGGCCAAAAAGCGATAAGTTGAATTAATTAATATAACTTAAGAAACCGAACATTGACAATCTTTAAGAATGTCTTATATAATAGCGAATAACATTATATAAACATCACATTTAAAATTTCATTGTAAATGAATTGTCTTGCTGGAGATTTCCCAAAACATGTTCAAAAATGGGATGTGCAATATGTTAGACTGGGCTCTTCAGCCTTGGTTGACAACTAGTCTAGGAGAAGAACAACTCTGAATGTGCAAGTGATTCAATGGTTAGTAGCTTGAAATAAGAAATTAGAAAGTTGTTCCTTACATTTTTTTGCACATATACCTTTGGGAAAGGTATTAATTCCTCTCTTCTTCTACTAGCTATGGGTTAAATAGCAGGGTAAACTAGCTTAATCTAATGGCTTAGAGGAAGAATCTCTGACTGATACCAAATCAGTTGGGTTTCAATCCCAGCTTGAGGCAATCGGATGTCTAGCCACACTGATGAGCTGCGAAACAGTGTCTGTGGATAACTATTATATATATATATACACACACACACAGGTAGTAATCCGTTGGTATAATCCAGGTGAGTCCTATTAACAAAACATAAAATTTTGAAATATGTTAAAACTGACTCACAAAAGTATACTCAATGTTTCTTTACATTTCGAATTCAGATACCTTTAGTTAATGACCTTTTTTTACCTACAAATTTTGATTTTAAAATTTGCAGGATTTTTCAAACTGTTTATGGTATCAGTTTTTATATATATATATATATATATATATATATATATATACACACACACACACACACATACATACATACATACATACATACATACATACATATCAATATGATAAAATTGGCATCTAATCTAAGTGAGTCTGTGCCAAGTTAGAGAACTTCAGCTGCTGAAGACACAATTATGTTTCCATCATTGTAACTTGTAAATATCCTTCACACCTGATGCCAAGAGTAGTTCATGGAGAAAAACATAAGTTGATCCCCAATTTTTGTTTGAAAATTTTGTCTTAAAAATGATTTATTAAGGAGCACATAAGCAAATATACCTGCATCATGACTGGAATGGCCTGCATTTGGATTGGAGTAGGACTTGTGTAGTTGGATTTTTGGATGTTTTCCAAGATGCGCGGATGTAAGTTAAACTCCTCCTTCAATTGGTCAAAACTGGTTACCGGATTTGCAACATCCTGACCATGCACATGAATTTTATTCTTATTGCGTATATGTCGCAACTGAAAGAAAAAAGAAGAGAAAAAAGTATTATTTCTATTTGATAATTTAACAAAACAGAAAACAACCATTGTTAATCTTCAGTTTAAAAATAAGAAAGTGATTGATTGGAAAAAGTATTTTTCAAGAATTATTCCATGGATTGTTTTTAATCCACCATTTCAGCCGATATATTCTTCAGCTTTCCTGTATTGCCTGGAGTCTTGAGATGAAGTTTTCTCATTATTCAATATATTTTTTCAGACTATTGCTTTGGTTGATTTTTGATGTCTGTCTTCAGTTTTTCTCAGATCAAAGTTACATCGTTAAAAGTATCTGATGATAATAGTTACACAAATAAGTTATAGAAAAAAAAAAAATTATTTTCTAATGTTTTTTTTTTTTAAAAGTCTTTTCCCTGGCAGTTACATTAATCATTTATTTAGAGGAATCCCCTCCCCCAAAAGTATTACCTAATGATTGCATTTAAATCTAGAAAAAAGAAAAAAAAAAAAAAAGAAAAAAAGGTTATCTTACAAAAACTGACAGAAAAAGATTATCTTACCAATTCTTTTTGCAGATTAGCAACTTTTTTGGCAGATTTGTCTTTCTTTTTCCCTTTATCTGGCAGTTTTAGTTGCAGGTTTGGTAAAATCTCAATGTCATCTTCATTGGAATCAGAATCTAAGACAAATGCAAAAGAGAGAAGAATTAAAATTAATTTTTGATGTAAAGTAAAATTCATTCATAATGTTTATTATTTTATAACAAAAATTGGTAAAAAATCGTTTTCCCCCACCTTTTTATTGTATTTCTTTTCAATAATTTTATTACTATAATTATTAAAAACAGGAAAAAAAAAGCAAAATTCAATGTAATGAAATAGCAGATATCTTCAATAAAAATTAAAACAAATGAAAATAAATTCAAATTCAGAAATAAAGAAAGCAATAAACTGGGAAACATTATCAAATGCTGGCTAATATGAAGATATTCCACAAGATTTTAAATGCATCCCGAGTACAACACATAGTAACTGTTGGTAAACACATTTGATAACACTCCCCTATGAGGCTTCTTGTAATAGACTGCTGAATCTGATACAAATGCCAGTTTGATGGTCCCATTCTATTGTGGTACAACATCAATAAGAAACAAATGCTTGCAATCACATTCAAAATGCAGGCATTGGGTGGTTTCATTTGCTATGATACAGACAGGTTAATTGGTAACCTTCGCTTTCAGGGCAAAGCAAGTGACAAGCAAATAAATTAGGCAGGTGATGTTGCCTAACACACTTAATACTTGCAATAGCACCTTCTTCCGGGCATTGCTTCAATATAAGTGGCATAATTGTCAATTTTCTATAGGAAGATGTCAGACAAAGTGCACATCTTAAAAAAAAAAAAAAAAAAAAAAAAAAAAAAAGAAAAAAAAAAAGAAAAAATGAAGAACAAAAACATTTTGTATCTCATTAGATGCCACAGAAGTTGTAATTGTCTTTTGTTTTAGTGTAGGTGACATTTTGTAAGTCCTTTTTAGTCAAATGGTGATCTTTTATTGTGTCAACCTTATGGAAACAGAAAAAGGTATTATCTTCTGCATATAAAACATCAGAAAATTGTTCTGCTCTGGTTTTAGCATAAATTTTAGATACCGGCATCACTCAGCATGAGAGAGAGAAGAGAGAGAGAGGAGATCCAGGTAACAAGGCTGAAGTCAAAGGTGACTCACTCTATATAAGGAATGTGTTGCTTATTCAAATCGGACACAAATAATTTCACCAAAGTTGACAAAAAAATATGAAGTAATATATTTTTGGAAATAATAATAATTAATATTTTATTAGCATTTAACACTACATCATTTCTAAATATTACTTCCCCTTTTTACTGTATATGGAATCCCCTCAAAATATAGTGTTTTATACATTAGTTCTATATATTTGAAATTGCATTAGCCTTGCTCTCAATTTCAGTAAAGATTGTTTTAGGTGTTGCCATAGAAAGATATGACAACACAACCAAGAAATTAAAATTCAACTTGCACTGGCAGGAATAATATTTTGCTTGGCAAAAATAGTCACCTACAAGGTGCTAATGGTTAAAAGATTTTTTTTTCTTTAAATTTTAAAACTTTTACAAAGGCAAAGATAATGCAATTATAAATCCATATTTGGAGGTATATAAGACGCAGGATAGTTTTGTTGCAGAGGCCCTGAAGCTGACAACTAGTTTATTGCAAAAAAGGATACAGTGGGGTGTTAGGGAAACAGACAAATCAGCAGATAATTGGGTGTTGGTGCTGTAATTGGAGAAGATAAAAATGAGAATTAAAACAATTTAAGTTTAGCAAATAATAAAACAAGCTTACAAAGCATTTAGAATGTTGTAAAGTTTATGAAAGTCATATGCGTGTAGAGGAAATGAAGGCAAACCTATGAAAGTTGTTGTGAAGAAGTTTTTTTGTAAAGTGTTTTGATGTAAGAAAAGAATTCTTTGAATGTTGCATGAGAAATGTTTACATCTTCAAATTTCTCTACCAACACTCATTTCTTGATTTGTCTATCCTCCCTGTCCATCTTAGCAATAAGATATGGCCACCAACTCCTCTTCTCCAAAGCTAACAGTGTGTTTGAAAATTAGGAAAATATTCAATCACAAACTTTATATAAAAAAGTTTTTAATTTAAAAACATTTAACTTTTTCTGTTTTGAAACAAAAAAGAAATAAAGAGGACACATTAAAATGTTTGTAAAAAACAAATATTTAAATGTATCCCCATTTTTGGAAGACATAGTTATGCTTGCATTATTTATTAAAACATTGTTAAATTTTTAATAAAATTGCAGAGACAGAGTTTTGAATGAATAAATAAAACAAATTTGAAAGAACATGAAATGATTAATTTGATATTAATTATTGAAAATTACACAACAAACCAGATTCTATTTGAGATTTGCAATTCTGGGATGACCTCTTACTGGCAGTGTGTGTGTCAGAGAGACAGGACATTCCATTTTCAAAATTGTGGGAACATTTTACATGAGCTCATGCATCTACCAGGAACATGTGGCAGAAAACCTTAGTGCACCCATGGTGGACAATGCAATGCCTAACTGTGAATGCTCATGAGCAGAGGCTCAAATCCCAATCACAGAGAACTGACCAGAACGAACTTATAAATTACAGAGTCAAAAATGAGCACAACCCACTAGAAAGGGAATATCTAAGGGGAATATTAGTTAATAACCAACACACAAATACTCATAAGATGCAATATCTGTCTATATTTCTGAGATGGGATATTGAAATTATTTACACTATTTACATTGTCTGGGCTGTTGTCCTCATCTTTGTTGCCATATTCACAATGTTTTGGTTGTTGTATGTCTGTCCTCCTTCAAGTGATTGGAATTTCAAACTGATCCCTTTATTTTGTCCACCGGGGTAGATTGTTCTAGTTCCATGTGCCATGCCTCTTCCAGATGTCTCAGTTGTCTCCCTTTAATTCAACTCTCCAAGAAATAATCAAAGATACTCCCATCCAATCCATCCAGATTGTGAGCCTGGACGTGGTGAGTTTGTTCACCAAGGTACCCACAGAGGAGGCACGTTTGGTAGTCAGGGACAGACTGTCCTCAAACTCATCCCTAGGAGAACAGATCAGTATACCAATATATAACCTGATGAAGATGCTGACTTTCTGTACACAAACAACACATTTCAGAATGGGATCAGACATCTATTGACAGGATGAAGGATTAGCAATGTGCTTGCCATTATCACCAGCAATGGCAAAACATATGCATGGAACACTACTTTGAAGAAATGGTATTAGAATCCACACCACTAAAGCCAACCCTACAGCTGAGATATGTAGATGACACCTTCATACTTTGGCCACACCAGGACGAAGTCCAGCTACGACTGGATCATGTGAACTCAATAAGATCATTGATACAGTTCACAATGGAGAGAGAAAATGACAACTCACATTCCCAGATGTACTAATATCTCGAGCAGAGAATCAGCTCAAGACATCCGTATGCCACAAACCAACATTAACCAGACAATACCTCAACTTCACAACCCACCACCCATAGAGTGTAAAGAAAGGAATTGTCTGCTCTTTACAATATCGAGCAAAAGTCATAAGTGGTTACCCAGAGACATATGAACAAATGGTCAGTATAAGCAGTACCCTAGAACGTAACAACTACCCTGGGTACATGGCAGCAGCTCCGACAAACTGGGATAGAAGGGTACATGGAGATAACAACACTTAGAAAACAACTTCGGTTCACCTACTCTATGTGAAGGGATTATTGGAAAAAATACAAAAAGATCCGGGGATCCATATAACATCAGGATGACATTAAAAAGTGGTTCAACACTTTGCATACACCTCTTCCAAGTAAGACTCCCCCCTACCACAGAGGAGAACATGACTAAGTACTGTGTGTATGTCATCCTGTGCAGCTGTAGTAAGAAATATAAAAGAGAAACAGGCTGCCTCCTTAAGATAAGACTACAAGAACATTGTAAAGCTGTAACATGAGGGGAAATAGAAAAATCAGTTATAGCTGACCACATATGGAGGAAAAAGGGAGATCTCTGCCCCCCTACCACTTTCAGAGAACATCACTGAAAAATATGGAAACTTAAGGAATCAGCATATATGCCAGGCCACAAAAATCTCCTAAGCCGGCCAAGCATAGAAATGAATACAATATGGGAATCAGTAATATGGAGTGCTAGAGAACAAAATTGCAATATGAACTCTGGTAAAAATGGTTACTGAGACATTCAGTTTATAAGTCCCAAAAATTCATACATTGATGTCCTCAAGAACACATAGCCCAGTGGATAAAAGCATTGGTTGAATCCAGTGACTTGACCCAAAGAGCCCAGAGTTCAATACCTGGAAAGTTGATTTAAGGGGAGATAATGGCATGCACAGTGGGCTTAAATGGGGGTCAAGCGGACATATGACAATAACATACGGTAAGCACCTGCTTCAGGTGCTTAAGTACATTTTAGACAAATTCTAGGGTGTGGTATGCAAAAAAATTCATTTTCAAGAACTGAGATATGATTTTTTATGAGTTTTTGGCTCAAAAATCCAAGTTGGGGCCAAAAGATAGAAGGGTAGAAATTTTGTGGAAATCCGACATTTACGAACGAACTTCAAACAGGCATATCTTGAGAAACATTTAGTTAGAAGACAAATTAGACCATTTTTTGACACTACAGACAATGAGCGTTTCAAATATTCAAGTTTAAAAATGAACAATAAATCATATACAGCTACAACTTATCACAAAGATTACTGAAAAAAAGTTAATATTTATTCATCTGTGAGGAAGCACAACAAAGATTCATAATGACTGTTACAACCATACATAGCAGCCTTCAACTCCTCACAGCTGCGAATGGTGTGCCCTGTCCCTTTGCAAGACAAGCGTTCCATGGTCTTAAAAGGGCTTAAAAAGGGTAAAAATCACTTATACCAAGAGCATGGTGCAGTTTTATGGTGTTCTGATGCCAGATTTGGATTCAGCACCCCAAAAAACATGGGAATAGTGGGCTGGATCATGAAATTTGAGTGAGAATTACATAAATTATCCGGATTTTGGATTCAAAGGGAATTGAAGGTTGTCCCAAATTTTTTCAATATAAAAGAATTAAAATGGTTCCCCAGAGTGAATTTTTTCACCCAAATGGATTATGATAGCCCTACATGTCTAGATTCTTATATGTGAAGCATGAAAAATTTCATCTCGGGGCTTTTCTGCAATTTTTCATCACAATTTATCAGTGGGGGCCAATTTTGGGGCTTTTTTGATGGAAAAAATGCCCATTTTTACAGTAAATTTTGTGGAAAACTCATAAAAATATGTCAAAAACCTGTCCATATACCCAATTTTTTATATTGAATCAAATTTTGGGCATTTAGCCTTATCTTAGGGGCTTATGGGACATATTTAGAAAAAAAACTTATGTTTCCAGGATGTATCGAAAACTTGAAATTCACGAGCTTCAAATGGGCATATCTTGAGAAATAATTGGAGTTAGAAGACAAATAAGACCAGTTTTTGATACTACAGAAACTGAACTTTTCATTTTTTCATGTCCTAAAGTCATTTGAGGAAGTTGTCAAAATTCGATATGTCCACTTGGGAACCCACTGTGGCATGTAGACCTGGATGAAATAAAGGGTACAATTTGATCTTCCAATCATAAGAGGCACCTTTTAAAAGTCATCAATATTCATTAAAAACTTAATGAATGCAATATCATTGGCAGGTAATGTAATGAAGTATTACACATTTACTGGCAACGTTCGTCATTTTTATCATGCATTCAAAATACGCTAATATGCCCAATTTTTAATACACACTTAACATTTCATCAATTAAACAGACACATGAAAACTCATGCCGTCCACAAAAATTGATACATATGTATAAACACTATAAAATAAACATAATATCCATCCAACAACAAATGAAAGAAAAACACAGAATTTAAAAAAAAAAAAAAACGAAACAAGTCCATTATTTTCACTCTCTCTGTATTCCAATTATAAGGAAGAAGTTCCACTCAAACGCTTCCCACTAAAAGAACCAGTTTTATGGAACAGGCTTGTGTGTAGATGCTACAATCTCTTTATATCAAAGATCAATTGTTACCCCCACTCCACATCCAGTAACACCCTACCTTGTGTAGCTCTTGCGTTTAAGCATAAAACAGACTGTCGCCACCCAGTGTTGACCTCAATGTCCACTTGTGTTTGCATATATATATATATATATATATATATATATATATTGGATATACTACATGTCTAACAAGAAAACTCATGTTACCTCTCTCTCTCACCATAGCTCAATTTGGTCTCATTTAAATACACAGAGACCTACCAAACCCTATCAGGCTACATACTTGTTGATAATTGAAACATAATAGCCACTTCAACATGTCAAAAAAGGTTAAAAATAATGGAATTAATATAAAAAGAAATAAACCAACACTCAATAACATCAACTATGAACATGGCCACAATGTGCTGACCGTGTTTGGAAAATAAAACATTCCTCTAACTCTAGATACATACATAAAATACATACATTCAATTAAAAGTAAAAATAAAATCATTCTTGATGATGGTTAAAAGTATACCCAAAAGCACTCGGACATACGAAACATTTGGAAAATTTCTACATAATTTACGTCCAGAAAAGAAGAAAATTCTAAGAACACAGAAAATGAAATAAAAAAATTTAACCGCAGTACCTTGTCAGTCGCTTTTAACAAAACTTATATATATATATATATATATATATATATATAGGTATGTGTGTGGGGGGAGGGGAGACAAATATTGCATTTAATTGATTACTGAAGTAGTTCCTGTATTGACATCCATGACCACTCTCTTGTGGGTGAGGAAAAAGTGACGAGAGAGGGTTCAGAGAGTGCAGTGCGCCAATTGCCAGCAAACCAGCTGTTCTTCTTCACCGTTGGTCGCCTCAAAGAAATGAATTGCGAGACTCCTTTTCTCGGCCGGGCAGTTGTGAAACGGACATCCAAATCAGACGCGCCTACTTCAACTGCCTCTTAGTCTTCCAGTCAATTCGCACGTCCAACTCTGTTGCACGAAGTCCGCCGAATGTCTCGCCTTCTGCTGTGCCGCTGGCGCCTTGCCTTTTTATGCTAGTCCGACACTGCTGAAATTTGCATGTGTACTGGTATAATCTCATTTTGGACGAGACCGGCACACATAAATCGACAGCGGCCATGTTTCTTCTCGGCTTTATCATGCAAGCAGGACACGTTATCACACGTTTCGAGATCTGAGGTAAGTCATCACACTCCTCTTTAATGAAATCCACACACATTTAGTCATTGGTCTGAATTAACTTCAACCCATAGCTTTTTTTTCTTTTTTTTTTTTTAAAAAAAGAAGCCTTTAAAATTGTTATTGCAAACTTGATTAATTCACCCTTTGATTGTAATTAATTTACAAAATTTAGATGTGATCAAATTAGAGCAACATTACTGAAAAAAAATCAACATTTGGATATAAATTAAAGAAATGATTTTTTTCAAATTTTATTTTGGGAGGTAAAATAGAAATAGGAGATCTGATCCTCAGTCGGTGCTCCAAGACTATGGCCCTGTGCCAGACTAAGCTATGTTTGTAAATAGACATCATACACATGTAAATGAATTATATTTTTCATCTATCTTTGAGATTATTTCTTTTTTGTACAAAATAGAAATACTTACCATTCAGTTTATTCTCTTTATCCTTTATTTCTTTAACCTTAGGTTTTTCATCCGGAGTTGCTACGACACATTTCGGAGTTTCAGGTTTTTTTACCTCTATCAACTGCAAATGAACAAAAAGTTTATTACGCACATATGAAGACTGATTTACTTGATACTTACAGAATTTAAAATGTCAACTTCTAACCCACTCACTAATATAAAAGTCTGAAGTGAATTCCTTACAAAACACCTCTTTTTACAGTAATTTTTGAAAAAGTTGTTGCATTTAGTCAGTTAATATTTCTAGTATTCTAGGGAATTTGATAAATCCAGCTGACAAAAAAAAAAAAAATCACTTATTGCAGATTAATTTAAAGAATTTAAATGATATTCCTGTTTTGTTATCTGTCTATATTTCTGAGATGAGGTATTGTAATTATTTACACTATTTACATTGTTCAAACTGTTGTCCTTATCTTTGTTGCCATATTCATGATGTTTCGGCTGTTGTCCAAGCTTGGTTTTCAGGCCTCTTTTGTAATCCTGCGATGTTGATGTTTACTTCCCTACCCATGAGTAGCTTAGCTGGAGTTTCTCCCGTCATGGCATGTGGACTATTTCGGTAATACATTAGGAATTTTCCAGTCCTTTCCTTCTGTGTTCATCACCCGAATGGCTTTCAACATGGTTGCGAAGAACCGCTCGATCTCTTCATTAGCTTGGGGATGATAAGGGGTTACCTTTCGGTGCTGGATACCCCATTCTTTGCAGAAGTGCTTAAACTCTGAGGATATGAACTGGGGTCCATGAAACGATAATCGCTGGAATGCCATGTGTATAGAAACACCTTTGGATTGTCGATATGATTGTATCAGTCCTGGTGGATTTGGTAACAAATGCCTCAGGCCATCTTGATCCCACATCGATTATTCCGATTACATAATCCCCGCTAGGGAAAGGCCCACAGATGTCTACGTGGAGTATTTCCCAGGTGCCTTTCATTTCAGCCATATGCACCGGACAGTGGTTTCCCTTCGGGTCTAATGTTGTGCACGGGATACATCGGCTTATGGCAGCCTCTATGTCTTTGTCTATATTGGGCCACCATACCTTAGTTCTAAGCAGGGCTTTCGTTTTCATTATCCCCATATGTGTCTCATGCGCCAATTTCAGGATTCGTTTCTGTAGGTTTTGGGGTATGATGATTCTGGCTCCGCATATAACTACGCCTCGTTTTGTTGTCAGTTCATTCCTCACGTGTTTAAAGGGTTCCGTTAACTTATTGGTCCAGTCGTTTTGTTGTATTGCCTTTTTCACTGCTGTCACGGTTGGATCCCACTGAGATTCCTCCATTATTTCTGATAAGGTGATTGATTTTGGAATGCTGTTAGCTACAACCGTGTTGATAAATCCTTCGGCAATCTCTTCTTCGGGTGAGACTATTGTTTGATACTCCATAGATTGCTGAGAGAGTATGTCCGCCGGCTTATCTTTACCGTTAATGTGTTTTATTGTATAATCATATCGTTGTAGACATAAAATCCATCGCAAAATTCGCGCGGAGGGGTTACCTTTAGGATTGAAGATAGTTGTTAATGCTTGATGGTCGGTCATTATAAGAAAGTTCTTTCCATAAAGGTAAAAGTGGAATTTTTCGCAAGCCCATACAATTGCTAGGGCTTCTTTTTCTAATTGACAGTACCAGCGTTCGCCTTCGGTTAAAGTTCTGGATGCATAGCTGATGGGGATGAGTATCCCTTGTTTGTTTTGGCAAAGTATTGGTCCTAGTCCCACGGGACTGGCATCGACTGTAACAGATGTTTGCAGTTTTGGATCAAAGTGCATGAGCGATTTGCTCTGAATGACTGCATTCTTCAGCATGAGAAAACAAGATTCTTCTTCCTCCGTCCACCGCCATTCCATGTTTGCTCGCGTTAACTTTTTTAATGGTTCACTGAGTGTTGCCAGTCATGGAATAAATTTTGCGAGGTAATTGATTAGATCTAAGAAACTACGTATATCCTGGACGTTTTCAGGGTTTTTGAAATTTCTGATTGCTTTTATTTTTGAATCAGTCGGTCTGATCCCTGTATTGGACACTATAAAACCATGGGATTCGATTTCTTCACTATGGAATATACTTTTGTGCTCTGCAATTGTGAGGTTGTTTTCTTTCAATGTGCCTAATACCATATCTAGGGTTCTGTTATGTTCGCTTGTGTCTTTGCCCCAGATTAGAATGTCGTCTGCCCCATTGCAGCAGTTAGAGATTTTCTGAAGGATTTGTTGAAGCAATCGTTGCCCTTCTTCGGCTGCGGATGTAATCCCCATAACCAGTACCTTATATCGGTAGATTCTGGAGTTGCATGAAAAGGTAGTGATGTCTCTAGATTCAGGATCCAGTTCTATTTGGTGGTAATAAGAGTTTAGGTCGATTTTTGAGAAAACGTTTGCATTGCCAATTTCACTCAGTAACTGTTCAACTGTTGGTATTTGATAGCGGGTGCGTTTCACTGCTTTATTTGCCACGCGTAAGTCGGTACATATTCTAATTTCTCCGTTTGGTTTCGGTACTACTACTAACGGCGAGATCCACGGAGTGGGTCCTTCCACTCTTTCGATGATATCATTTTCTAGCATTTCATTGATTTTTTCCTCTACTGCTTTTTGGATATGAAATGGTGTTCATCTTGGCGGTTGTGCAACAGGTATAACGTTGTCGTCTATTCTAATTTTAAGTTGGAAATTTTTCATTCTTCCTAATCCTTCCAACGAGGGTAGGTGTTGATCTTGGATATTTTTTGTTGTAATTGATTTCACCTGTGGGGTGGTGATAAACCCTAATTCAATGCTGGCCCGCTTACTTTAATGTTACCACCTTGATATGCCTTTGTAATGAATACTTTGTGGGCTTTTCTTCTGGGACCATTCGTCAGCGTTGCGAAAAATTCTCCTCTTAGTGGTATTGGAATATTCCCATAGGCTTTTGGTTTACAATTTGTTTCTTTTAATGTTAAATTTGGCCGTACTTTAAGGATTTCTTTGAACGTTTTGCCGTCGATAAGGTTGATGTCTGCTCCAGATTAATATTCTGACTGGTACGTCGTCAATATGGACAATTTCGCTATCTGCTGAATGAATAGGTTTCACCTGAAAATGAATGCCTGGCTGTCTGAATTATTCGGATTCGTCGATACTGGTTGGATGTAATTGTGGCCGTCTGACATCTTCATTTTCCCTTTACCAATATTCCTTTTTTTTTAAGCATGTTTTTTCAAAGTGATTTATTACTCCACAGTAATTACATTTTTTCCCAGATGCTGGGCATTTTGTTTGACCGTGTGTGTGGTCGGAGCCATCACATCTGTAGCATTTTGTAACTGTTTTTAATGGGTTGTTGTCCCTGGATAGTTTCCTATACCCACTGTTATCTCGTTGTTGTTGTTGCTTGTAATTGGTTGTAATTTTGTGGACATCTGAGGGCACTCTTTCATTCTCTTCTATTTGTTTAGCTTGTGTTTCAGTGGATTCAAATATGAATGCTCTTTGAAGTGCTTCCTCTACTGTTAAATCAGTTTCTTTCAATGCTTGACGAGCATTTTTCTATTAATTGGTCCACTATAGCCTTATCCAGGTTGTATTCGCCAAAGTTGCATTTTACTCCTTGTATGCGTAGACGGGTGACATAATCATGTGTTGACTCCCCGTTTTCTTGACTAAGCATCCTGAATTTATGTCTTTCAAAGACTTTATTTGTTTTCTGGATGAAATATTCGCCCAGTGCTATTTTTGTTGTTTTGTATGTAGGCTCTACTTGGCCTGGTGGTATCTCCGGTGTTAAGGTTTTGAGGATATCTTTCAGTTTCTTTCCCCCGTAAAATCGAAAGAGTGATAGTTGTCGTTTATCATCTGTTATATCAAACGCTGTAAATGCGTCTTCTATATGTTCACTCCATTCTCGCCATGCTTGCTCCTGGTTGGAGACTTCCCAGTCTAGGGGCTCTATTGTTGGCATAGAGAGAGCCATTTCTTTCGAAATAATTTTTTATTTTCGAAGTTTGTTACTCGCGCTGTTGTTGAATTCGAGTACTTTGTTCCTTTGCTGTTAATTCAAAGTTTTACTTGTGTTGTTGAATTTGAGTATTTTTCTTTGCTGTTAATTTGAAGTTTTACTTGTGTTGTTGCCGAATTCAAGTATTTTTCTTTGCTGTTGAGGGGGTAATGTTTCGTTAATTTGAGGTTTTACTCGTGTTGTTGAATTCGAGTACTTTTTTCTCCTTTGCTGTTAATTTGAAGCTTGTCAAATTTTCTCATCCTCGTTGCCAGGTTTGCTGTCTACTGAAGAGTTCCTACCTCAACCGAGTGGGTTCTGTTTATACTCGCGCGGACATCACAATATTCATTATTAGAATCATATTAGAAAGAGAAATACAAATGCAGAAGGATAGGCACTTATGTTTTATAGATTATACAAAAGCATTTGACAAGATACGACACAAGGATCTATTTGAACTACTAGGAAAACTCAATCTATTTGGAAAAGATGTTAGAATAATACAGAAATTATATTAGGAGCAAACTGACTGCACATGCATAGAAAATGAATTCAGTAGCTATAAAAATATAAAAAGAGGTGTGAGGCAAGGATGTGTCTTCTCATCAGATTTATTCAACCTCTACAGTGATGATATCCTAATGGAACTGGAGACCCTAACAGGATTTATTATTGGTGGGCATAATTTTAACAATATAAGATATGCAGATGACACCGTGTTGTTGGCAGACTTGGAAAATCCGAGATTGAATAGTAAAAGAAATTGAGAAAAACAAAAGGACTAACCATGAACTACAAGACGACGGAATGTCTGGTCATCAGCAAGAGAAAAAGCCCAAGATGCGAGTTAAGAATTGGAGAGATATATAAATATCAAGCAGGTACAGAAGTTTAAATATCAGGGAAGTGACACCGAGATCTGAACACACATTGGACTAGCGAAAAGAACATTCCAAAAGCTAAGCAAGGTTTTGAGAAATGGAAAGGTTTTGTTAGAAACAAAGAAAAAAGTGCTGGATTACTGTGTTATCTATCCTCTTATATGGCAGTGGATGCTGGTGAATCTCCTCATGGATGAGGAAAAAACTACAAGCATCAGAAATGTCATTCTACAGAAGGATACTGAGAATTCCATGGATGAAGCAATTAAGCAACAAGGAAGGCTTAAAGAAAATGGCAACAGAAAGAACACTTAGAATCAGGAAAATATAGTTGAAAATCCTTGGACAAATAATGAGGAAGAAAGGCTTGGAAAACTTAACCGTCAGAGGGCACATTGTGGGCAAGAGAGAAAGGAGATAGATGGCGGGCTTGTGTGATTGGATGCTGGAAAGTGGGGGTGGAGTAATGATTGCCTATGACCTGAAGGGATGTGGCACATCGAAGAAGAATAATCTCAGAGATGCCAAGAGATTTACATTTGAGTTTCAAACAGATGGGGTAGCTGGAATAATAAAAAAAATAAAAATAAAAAAAAGTGGCTGGGTTTTTATAATTTCCAGTAATGAAAGGTTTGTCTTAGAATGCTCACAATCTAAATTAAGGAAATGATGAGGACATTTCCTGAATATTTAATAAATGAGGTAGTTGAAATAAGGTGGATTTTTCTTCAAAAAAAGTCTAATGGCATTCTTCAGCTATAGAAGTGGTTTCCCTGATGGAAAAATGGATGTATGTTCAAATCATGTTGAGAGGCACATTTTTCTTTAGCAGGACATCCCAATCTAAGCCAATTGTATTGGGATATTAATTCAAACACAAGTACCCATTAAAAATAATGTTTATATTAATAAGAAATGATGCTGGATTAAAAGGGATTTATTTAAAAATGATGGTTCTTACATTTCAGGTTTGAAAATTAGTCTAGCAGCCATCCATAGAAGTCCCAGTGGAAGAATTGCTTTATCAAGATTAGTCTCCTATGGCCAAATTGGTATTGGCACACTCTGGCTATAAGATATATATGTATGTGTGTGTGTGTGTGTGTGTGTGAATAAAGACAAAAGGAAAACTTATCTTAGCTGGTGTTTCATCCTCTGTAGGACTTTGTCAAGGCAAATGTAAGGATTTTATTTTGAGACCAGTACTTATGTGCAAGAACAAAAATGTTTGGTTTTTCAAAGAGTGCTCATAAATATTCATTAGGCTAACAGAAAAGTCAGGTAAGTTCATGGATGCAAGGTGATACAATTCAATGCTTAAAAATGAAAGTGAGCAAGAGATTTTTTTTTAGGTTCCATCTGTTTTGTTGGGATTTCAAGTCTGTTATGGGAAAGGGAAGTTAGAAAAACTATAATGGCAACTATTAGCATTTGAAGTGAAACAGAGCACAGAAAGAGAAGAGAGATGTTGATCAGATTGAAGCCAGGCTGAAGGAGGCATTTACGGATGACGCGTTTTCAGCTTACAGAAAACTGACCATGGTCAGGTGGACTGGCGAATGTGTGGACGTCTATGCAAACAAAATCAGGCAGCTAGTTGGATTGGCCAGTTTCAAGGGAGCTGAGATGGAAAGGCTCGCCAAATTAGCCTTCGTCAAGAGGTTCCCTGATATGATCTCTATTGAACTCCGACAGGCACCGAATGTTGAAGCTCTGACTGTGGGGGAATTAGCAAGAGTGAGAGTGCTGACAACAACCAGGGATGAAAGCCAGAACGTAGTTGCGGCTGTGCGCCCACCCCGCAGTGACAATGAGTCTCTCACCAAGAGTGGCCCAATCACCGGTGTGACATGCTTCAGGTGCAGTAGTAAAGGCCACATAGCAAAAGACTACCAGAAGCGCAGAACATGCTGCTATCGATGCGGGGAGGTTGGACACTGGGCTCGAGACTGTTCGGGGAACAGAGGACAAGGCATCAGCGCTAGCCTTTTTCCCCAATCAAGATATAAATACAGCACTCCCGATGGCAAACATCCTTGTTGACGGAATGTGGTGTTCAGTGTTGATTGATACTGGCTGTTCACGGATGATTGTGGATGCAGAATGGTGCCGGTCTTGGAAGAGAGTGTCGGTGGATGTCATGACTATTGGAGGCATGTCTTGTCCATGTTGCGTTGTAGGAAACATAACTGTATCCACGGAGGAAAGCAGTTCTGCCAAGATCAATGTGTTGGTGTGGTAAGCTACTGGGATTTGACCTGCTATTGGGGATTGATGCCATAACCGCATTGGGAGGCATTGCTGTTGGACCAACAGGATGAGTACAGATTGGCAATGGGCGAGCAGCCAAGTGTGCAGCCATTACTATTGATGAACCTGACTTCACTGCCACCTCCGACCATCGGAGGTGATCCTGGACTGTGGCATGGAAGTGGTCAGAGAACCACACACCTGAAAGACTGCACAACGGGGTTTCTGAGTACCCAGTAGCAGCAGAGAACAGGGAGGACTATGAGCAGAAGCTCCGCACGTGGATGAGCAATGGCTGGCTTGTACCGTACCCAGAAGAAAGACTGGGGCCTCCCAAAGGGCTAATTCCCCTGATGGCCGTACTACAGCAGAACAAGTCTAAAGTACGTCCAGTGATGTACTTCCGGAAGCTCAACCATCACGTTGACGCTTTCACAGCCAATGCAGACGTCTGTGCAGCTAAACTGCATGAATGGCGGCAGAAGGGATCCATCATGTCCTTGTTGGATCTCAGGAGAGCATACCTCCAAATACGTGTCCATGAGTCACTCTGGTCATACCAGACCGTGAAAATTGATGGTAAAAGATATTGCCTGACAGGTTTAGGATTCGGATTAAACGTGGCTTCCCTCATCATAAAGGTGATCATTAGCATGGTGCTGGCTCAGGAAGAAACTGTGGGTCATGTGGCATCTGCCTACATTGACGACATCTATATCAATGAGGATGTTGTTCCCGTGACCCACGTTAAAGAACATCTGGCCCAGTTTGGGCTGGAATGCAAGGACCCAGAATGGTTGGAGGATGGCGCACGGGTACTAGGATTGGCGGTCGCGATGGAACAAGGTAGATTGTGGTGGAGACGAGGAAGCGTGGTTCCTGATGCCCCCAGTGTCATTACGCGACGGAAGGTGTTCTCTCTGTCTGTAAGGCTTGTTGGGCACCTCCCAGTGTGTGGTTGGCTCTGTGTGGCATGTGGAATGCTCAAGAGGAGAGCAAGTTCAGTTACAAAGGGCTGGGACGACGAAACAAAGGATGCTCTCCTCCAGCGCACGGTGTCCGAGACTCTAGATTCTGTGCAGCGAGACAATCCAGCCCGTGGGGATTGGTGCGCGGATGGCCGGGAGCTGAACGTGTGGGTCGATGCCAGTTCTTTGGTGATCGGAGTAGTGTTAGAGAGCCACGAAACAGTGCTGGAGGATGCTTGCTGGCTGCTACCTAAAGATGACACTCAACATATCAACCTAGCCGAGCTGGATGTTGAGTTGAAAAGCGTCAATTTGGCACTCCAGTTACAGAGCAAGACGCTACATGTAAAAACAGATTCCATTTGCGTGTACTACTGGGTATCGAATACTCTTACTGGGAGAGCACGAATGTACACCAAGGCAGCAAACGAAATGCTCACCAGGAGGCGGCTGAACACTGTCAAGGAACTCGTGGAAGAGTATCAGCTGACTGTGGACGTGACACTGGTCCCTTCGGCTCTGAATATAGCTGATCGACTGATGAGAGTACCACAACGATGGTTTGACGCAATGAAGAAAAACAATGGACCCAGGCCACTGATTGGCGCAATCCATGTGGATAAACTGGACGCAGACCAAATCATGTCCATCCACAGGAACAGTGGTCACCAAGGAGTGCGGCGCACTACCTACTTCACCAGGAGAGTCTGCCCGTCAACGACAAAAGCAGCTGTTAGATCAGCTATACAGACATGTGAAGAATGCCAGTCTATAGACCTTGCACCAACTCACTGGGAAAAAGGAAAGCTTGAGGTAAGCGGGAACTGGCAGAGATTGGGAATGGATATCACCCGCTATGGTGCCCATCATTTCTTAATGCTGACGGACTGCAGCCCATTGCATTTTTCAATCTGGAAGCAATTGGCGAGACAGGACTCGGTGGCCATGATTTGCCAGCTGAAAGCAGTGTTCTTCGAGCGGGGCTCACCCCACGAACTCCTCAATAACAACTAACCCAGCTTTCTGCAGCAGGGAATTCAGAGCCTTTGTGATGCGAGTGAGGAGTCAACTTGCAGTTCTGTTACACGTATGCCCCAGCTGGGAATGGGATAGTAGAGCGATGCCACCGCACAGTAAAACAAATTGCGGCCCAGATGCGCTGTTCCGTCCAGGAAGCCATCTACTGGTACAATGTCACACCAAAAGACAATATATTATCCCAGACTGTGCCCGCCAACAGGATTCATTGATACAAAGTGAGGGTGAAAGGGGTTGACGCCCTGATGATGTCTTCAGATCCTGGGCATGGCTCTTACCAGGTTGGAGATTGCGTGTGGGTCAAGGCGCCAATGAGTCAGTGCACCACCAAGTTCAACAGGGGTCGGGTGACAAAAATGATCAGCCCGCAGTCATTTCTGGTGGACTGAGTACTCCGCCATGTTAAGGGTCTGCACCCACAACATGGTTTCAGCACGTCTGAGGAACATTCCGATGACACATCTGAGAGTGGAGCAGAAAGTTGCTGCTTGACAAGGAAAGTGCCGAGTGTGTCAATCCACCTGAAGTGGGAGTAGAAGCAGAGAGACAATCCACTCGAAGAAGGAGCAAGAGCAGAGCCCAACCCCCACCACCACCTCTGTGCTTTTGCGAAGAAGCACCTGTTGAAAAACGACTGTCGCCGGGCTGCCACCTTTGTGATCATGAGATCAGGGAGGGGTGTGATGAAAGACATGACTTACCTCAGGATTCGAAATGAGCACGAACATGTAAAAAATATGGCCGCTATTGAAAACACAATTTACGTGCACCGATCTCGTCCAAAACGAGACGATATTTGCACAAATGCAAATTTTGGACGTATTGGAAAGGAAAACTAGAGTAATCTTGCATGGAGTTCCGCTGTTTATTTCACTTGACCCCTTGGGCTTTTTCTTTTCTAAATTTGGCGAGGTGGCCAGTGTTTCAGCCGTCAAAAGTAAGACCAGGATAGCTACTGAAGATGTGGAAGTCATGGCAATGGTTACCAGGAAAATTTTTTGGTGATGCCAAATGTACTTGTGAAGGGCATCCCATCTAAGTCACTGTTGAAGGTCGACGCCCTCTCTATTGGGCCTGTGGAGCTGCTGATCATCTATCCAAAACGTGTCCTGGAAAAGACCAGAACCGCGGCCGGAACATACAGTGGTCAAGGAAAGCAATGACACAAGTGCCAAAGTAACAAAAAAAAAAAAAGGTCCCAGAGAATGGACAGAAGTGGTGAAGAAGGGAACAAAAGTTACGTCCCCTTCACATCAACAGGACATCCGAAAGGAGACAAAGAAAGCCGAAGAGCGTCTGCAGGAGCAGAAACGTGACCAGCATGATCAGCAGTAAAAGGGCGAACAGAAGAAGCCGCAATTGGAACAGGAGTGTCAGCAAGAGCAGCAGAAGGAAAAGCCGCAAGAGATGCAGCATAAGGACCCTCAACTGGAGCAGCATCAGGAAGTGGAAATGGAGGAGATGCCCCCACCGCGGTCTGCCTCTTTAAAAAGAGGGGGAGATGATGAAGAGGAAAAAGTGTCCAAGAAAGAAAAATGGGATGGTCGAAGCAGGGCAGAGAAAACCTTGGACAAAACCAAGTCCAACTGCGTCCCTGCTTCCCCAGTCAAACAAAAGGAGCCTTTCTTGTTCCCCTATTAGGGCTCCACTTTCCCTACTTCCCAACACTCCACCAGCCAAAACCCCTCCCCCCATAAAATCCGTTCCGAACACGCCTCCTTCCAACACCCCTTCTTCTGATTCTACCCCCACCAACTCCGCGCCTCCTAGCACTTCCCGAAAAAAGAAGAGGCCATTCCCGAGAGGGGAAAAGACATGTCAAGTAAACAGGAAGACTATGGAGTGTGGCCTTTCCTCGCAACAAATAGCTTTTCTAAGGCCCCTCTTTAAAATGACTTCGGTTGGTGGGATGTCAATAGAAGACCCAAAAAATTTCCCGAAAGCTTCAGGTGTCCTAACAGTGATTAGGGAGGTGGGGAGGGGATTAGCTATATGGGATCACCTTTGGGAAGCTAAGAAGGCTTTCCCAGACATTAGAATGGTGGAGATGAGATCTCCTGATTTGAAAAAATTACAAAAGTTTTGCGCTGGGAGGGTCCTGTTTATACTCCATCCCGCTTTATACAGGGCTCTAAAGCTAACATATCCCACAGATGTTGGAGGCATTGTCCTAGATGGTCACATGGCAACAAAGATGGGGACAAGGAGCCTAGGACATTTACGTCAATCAAACTAGCCAGTCTAAATGTGAGGGGCCTGAGAGGTCAGGGTAAGGCTGCCTGCCTGCTTTGTAATCTCAGGGCCTTTGGAGTGGATGTAGCTGCGATCCAGGAAAAACACTTTGTTTGCGAGGTTGATGCTTGTGTGCTGTCTAGCGACTTTGTCTATTCAGCATACGAGGACCAGTTGGCCAGAGGTGTTTCCTTGATAGTTAAATGTTCCCTGGATGTGAGGTTGGACCATGTTCATGTTGGTGTGGGGGCAGGTCGATTGTGGCTGATATTGCTGTGAGCAGTGGTTTGTTTCGGGTTGTTGCGGTTTATGCGCCCAACGAAAAGTGAGCGTGTTGACTTTTTCCGTCAGTTGGGGCCATTCCAGGTTGATTCATCACGCCTAGTGGGGGACTGGAATGCCACCATGGACCCCAAGATAGATGGGGGCAAGGAGCTAGTGGGAAGGCATCGGCTGATCGTAGCCTGGTTGATCTGATCGGCGACTTGTTAATAGATACCGGGTCGATCCTCTGAGGGATGTGGACGCGAGTTCGTAGTTGGCCATCTCTCCAGGTAGCCAGCTACCTAGACAGAATGTTAGTGAGAAGAGTTGATCTAGATTTGTTAGATTGTTCCACCGTGTAGGCTATTCAGATCATAGACTCGTCTGTGCCTGGATGGTGATAGGTAATAGGCCCAGAACGGCTGGACACTGGAAGTTCAATCTGTCCTTACTGGACAGGCGGGACCTTCAGCAACAGCTGGCAAGATTAGTGCAGCAGGAATTAGTGGGGGCTGTTATTGGGAGTAAGTGGTGCGAGAGGCTTAAGGATAGGATTAGGTCCTTCACCACTGAATATAGCCAACAACTCGCTCTAGATAAGGCTAAAAAGGTGAAGACTCTAGAGGATAGTCTGTCCTGGGTTGTGGCTGGGGGGGGGATCTCCTAGGGATAGCCGTAGCTAGGCAGGCCCTGAAGCATGAGGCTAGTAAGCGCTATCAGGGTCAGGTAGTTAGACATAGGTTAAACTAGATGTCTAACGAAACCGTGAACATGGGTGCAGAATTGCGCAAGGAAGAGATCTGTTGAGGTTCCGATGGATACATTCACAAGGTTATTACCCCGGAGGGGTGCTCTCTGAGGTTGACCAAGGACATGTGTGAGCGTTTTGGCAGCATTTCAAGAGCCGCTTTACCAATGGGGCCTGGTCTCAGTGGCGATGAGTTTCGCAACTGTTTGGCAGACTTTTCTTGGCTCTCGCTGACTGAAGCAGCTAGCTGCGAGGGTGAGATCATGGAGAGCAAAGTCCACTTGGCATTGAAGAAGGTCTTCAGAGGCAAGTCTCCGAGATTTGATGGTCTGCTCTACGAAATGTACTTGAGGCTGTCGCATATCTTTGTCCCGATTTTGACAGTGGTGTTCAACAACTGGTTCCGGCAGGGGTCCATCCCAAACCGGATTTCCAGGGGTGTGATCACGCTGTTGAAAAAAGGCAAGGGTGTTGGGCGGGATTTAGATGATTACAGGCCCATAACTCTGCTAAACACAGAGTTAAAGATTTTGGCCAAGATTCTGATGGAGAGGTTGCAGTCAGTTGTCGCGAGCTTGTTGGGACCTGAGCAGACTTGTGCCGTGAGGGGGACGAACAATTCAAAGTAACCTGCATCTGATCTGCATGATCATAGATCAGCACGGCTCTCTTGTCTTTTACAGATGACAAGAGAGCCGCACTGATCAATTTGGATCAGTCCAAGGCATTTGACAGGGTTGACCATCAGTACCTGGCTGCTGTGGTACAAGTGAACAGAAGGCGGTCGTGCGCTTTTGTGCTGACTCGGTCGGTCCAACAGGAGTGCCCACTGTCGCCCTTACTTTATGCTTTGGCAATGGAGCCCTTCCTTCACCGGCTAAGGGACAGAGCGTGCAGTCCGGTCCTACGCGGAATAGCCATTTTCCCTGGTCGTGCTCGGGTTTCTGTCTACACCGATGACGTATCCATCTTCATGTTGTGCCGCATCGACATTAAGGTGGTGCAGAAGGCGCTTAAACAGTACAAGAAGGTGCCATTAGGTGCCTGGAAGGGGCTCATGCTTCTGGGGCCCTTTGGCTGGATTGATGGACCCGTCCGCATCCTTAGGGTGTGGTTCGGGCCCGGACTCCGGCTGAAGAAGAATTGGTCAGAAGTACAGGCAAAGGTTAGATCGTCGGTTCAGACTTGGCTTCAAAGGGGGTTGTCCTTAAAGGGTAGGGCTGAGGTGTGTGCCACTTACGTCTTGCCCCTCATCCTTTACTGCTTGGCTGTACTTCCGCTTTACAGGGTTTGTTGATCAGCTGGGTCTGTAAAGAAGCCTGTTGTCAGCATCCGTGTCATGGGGGGGTTGGGATTGCCACACCTGGCGAGTCATCACCATGCTTCAAAGTTGGCTTTCATATGCCAAGTTTTGATGGAGGACGCCTTCCCTAGCCTTACTATCACTCCTCCCATATCTTGGGGTAAGCGCCGTCGCAGTTGTGGAACATTGTTGAGTTTCTTCAGTGAGTGTTGTGTGGCCTTGAAGGTCTTTCCTCGGTCCAGTGACCTTTCTCGGCGTCGGAGACTATTGTATCATGAATTAGTGGAGGGGGTCGCGAAGGATCCTCTGTGTGGCTGGCTCGGCTTGTCGGCATCTGAGTAGTGCTCCTTTTGGTCTTGGGCGCCAATGGCGGATTATCTCAGTAACCCTGAGTTTTCGCTTAGTTGGCGATTGATTCGGAGCGTGCTACCTCTCAATGACGTACTCTTCAGACGGGGCAAGGTAGATTTGCCAGATTGTCATCAGTGTGACCTTGGCTTAGAGGAAAGAGCTTCGCATGCCTTCTACCATTGTCCTCAGGTGCGCCCTTTCTGGAATTATGTCCGTGAGTTGTACGTGTGTGACAATGCGTCGCCCCCATTCTCTGGGGTAAAACAGATGGTGTTTTTTATGTTGCTAGCCGTGGCTAGAATGGTCATGTGGATGTCGCGAAAGGAGGGAATCTTGTGAAATGAACGTTATTCGTATCAGGATCTGATTGTTTTCTTTAAGCATCAGCTTAAGGTGAGAATCAGATCTGATCGAAAGCATTTAATTTCGACAGATTCCAGTGAAAGGTGGGTGACTGAGGCGAGCCTGGTTCGTGAGGACGAGGCTAGCCTTGATTTTCTTTTTTAAGTCCCCTTAGCGCAACAGGGTGGAATGCCATTTGAGGGTATTGGAATTTGTTTACATTAAGTTAGGTAACTCCACGAGATCGCTAATAAAAGAGCATAGCATGTTGAAAAAAACACCAAACTTGACGAAAACAAAATTTTATCGTCTAAATATTTGTTATTATTAAGAGGAAAGATCAAAGTTTATTTTAATTACTTTTAAAAATTTTTCTTTCTTTTTAGAACAATCTGAATTTTTATTTAAAATCCTTGTTTCTCTTTGTATCACCAGAACTAGTAAAATAACATATACAATTTTTCACACGTTTTTTTTGTATGACACACATTAATTTTGAAAATCTTGCAAAAATAAAAATAATTGTCAGATGTTAATGAAATTTTCAAAAGTATTCACAGATGATCGAAATTATTATAAATATATTTTCTTTTATAAAAAAGTCATGTGTAGCAGACCATGGGGGGTGAAGATGTGAAGAGATATCTCTGGGTTAAACTTTCCTGCTGGCGGGTCCAGCTACATGAGAATGTCGGACATTAAGTCCAAAGAAGACAAAGAAAACAAACAAGACCGATATACATGGGTAAACAAATATATTAATACACAAAGACATGAAAAGTTACATAGTGTTTGTATGGAGAAGTTATGTGTGTGTGTTGCCGAGTGTTCGTACGTACGTGTATTGTTCTTAGCGTGTTCCCAAAATATGGGAAACGCTGTATCTGTGAGATGTCACATATTGGCCTAAGTGAAAAAGAGAGAGTTTTTACCTCCCCTCCGCGCGAGGTAGCGGCCCAAGGCCTGAGTCGAAAAAGAGAGATTTTACCTCATCTCCACACGTGGGAGAGAGACCCCTGTTGAAGGATTAAGGAAATGAGGAGGAGCTAACTCCGACACATGGCAGAAATTTTTTTTTTAATATTTATTACCCACCCCTACAACTAATTTTATGAAAACGATAGAAATTCGATCCCGTCAGGTTTAGTGATTACAATACTTAAAAGCACAAGGCTTCGAGGAATGCAAATCATGTTTTTTTTCCCTAATTGGACCCCACCCCACCTAAAAATCACCTCTGAATTGTAACACAAAACTCAATAAAACAAAGATAATTAATTTCAAATGCTTTTAGTTGTTTTTATGAATATGAACAATATTTTCTGAAAGCAAAAAATGTTTTCGATGAAAAATGAATTTTTAATGCAATTATTTGTTATTTATTTTTACATTTAAGAAGTTGTTAAAATATAAAATAAAATTAGTTAAAAGCCGCATCAGGTTTCGTAAGTGTCCTTATGGGATAGATCTTTTTTTAGCGCGTTGTAAACAAAACTGTATCGTTTTCTTTTGACTAAATCAGAAGATCCGCAGTAATTAAGAAATGTAATTTTGTGTTTATAATCGGGCTCTAATTATAAAGTACGGAAGACCAACCAGAATACAATTAAGTTGCGTTATTTGAGTTAAGTACTGTTCTCCGCTGTTAAGGCCTTTACTTTTACGAAACACGTGTGGAGAAGTTTAATTTGATTTTTCAATTTCAACTGAAAAGGGTATCTACAAGTATCAGTATCATCTCATGAAATTTGATCTTATTTTTATATTAATCTCAGTTATGACATTTTTCCATAAATTAAATATCAAAATTAATAATAAAATGAATGGAAATACAAATAACACACTAGTAAAATGTAATAAATGTACATAAAATTATATGTACACTTCTGATAAAATTTCATAAGAAAGGTACCTAATTAGATACTTATTAAATAATAAGTTTTCAAAACTTGAATTAAAAGTCAGAATAAAGAAGAATGTTCCTTCTTTACAGCTAAAATTTTAATTTAATTCTAGAAAATATTGCTTGTCGCAAATTAGGAAAATAAATGTAGCAAATTAAACGTTTACTTTTGGGGTTTGAATAAGAACGTCTCTTTTTATTTTATTTATAATTAGAATTGTTGGCTCTAAGTTAATTTAATTATGTTTCATTAACTTACACACTATCATCAAACTGTGAACTTTTAAAAGTTGCAAATGTGCCACAATTTCTGCCAATTTTGTCGGGTGATGAAAAATAAATTTAACAACACGTGTATCAGTTGAAATCGTTACACGTGATTCACAGCTAGATTAAAATTTATTTTACACCACCACAAAAAAATCAAACTAGACAGTACAGACCATTTAAAATATGAAATATTCTACTCTACCTTAAGTTTTTCGGCATCGGAATGAAAACGTTTAAAATCAAATTTAGCTCCAACTCCAAGACGGCGAAATAATGAAATACCATCCATGTTTGAATGAATTCAACATGTGCTCATGAAAATGTACCAAACTATGGAATCTCAATGCAGACAATTTAAAAAAATATATATATAAAAACAAAACAATTACAGAATATTTTTCTTCAAAATGGTAATATTTACTTTGATATTTGTATTAAAATACATACAAATTATTTTTTTAAAATTCTTATCTACCGTATTTACATGCGGACTATTGTGTACTTTAATTCAAATTCATTTCAAATTATTTTAAAATAATTTAAATTTATTCAGTTAGTATCCTTATCGTTGATTGAAAATTTTTATCACTACGTGAAAATTTTGTATTTTTATATACTAAAGAAATTTTTATTTACTTGTATAATTTTTTTACAATTTAATACTAGGTTAAAAAAATTAATATAAAATCTCCTTAAATAGGCATTTTAGGGCTTCCATAATTTAATTACTTCCTCGTTGGTTGTCAGGCACCGGAAGTTGTATTCAGTTATCTTTCCCTCAAATCTCCCATGCCCAGTGAGGTCTGGAGGTTGTGAAAAATGACTCTGTCGACGATAACAATATTTTCGATCGGCCGTTCAGGTAAATATGTTGTTAAAAACTGATTTAGAGCAATTAATGTTTTTAGAATTTTATTTTGGTGCCAAATAACCGTAAGCAAAAGTTGCTGTTTCTGTTGCAATCACGTCATCAATCATCTCACCTTGCCATGTTTTGCCCTTGATTTCATAATTTTGAGGTCGGAGGAACTTTTTTTTTCTATTCAATATTTACATTTCTTTCAGCGTCGATATATTTTTAATCTGTAAATAAGAAAAGAAAACACAATTTTCGCTTTTGTGCGGGATTTTTTTCTTTTACGAATAAATACTAGAAAAAAAAACTGTAGTGAAATGTTCGAAGTCCTTCTGAAATAAACACAAAACAAAACATTACATTTTTTTTTAAGTCAAGTGTAAGTAAAAAAAATAAAGATACTATCCTCGGTTTTTAATTTGCGTTTTGTTTTTCAAATTTAAACGTTTTATTAAAATAAAATTATCTTTATAGACCACACGAATTTTTCATGTGAATCAAGAATAACTGATGAATTCTTCCCAAAAGTTAAAAGATCGAAGATAAAAATTAAGTTTCTTTTTTATATATGTTGTAAAAATAAACATAATAAAAATAAATGTAATTGTAATTCATAGGTTACATTTATGATTATTTTTTTTTAATTATTTAGTTGAGTGTCGGAAACAATTTTCGTACACATTGTTCTAACCTCATATTTCCGAGCACACATTTCTCTCCTTTGAATAGAAACTTTTAAAATATAATTTCACTTTGTGACCAGCAACAAAATTTGATTCTACAGAAGGATGCTAAGGATACCATGGGCCGAACATGTGAGTAACGACGAGGTTTTGGAGAAAATGGAAACAAAGATGAAGCTTATACTTAACTTAACAAGGGACAGGAGGAAGTAGAGGGCTACGATCGCCTACGTCTTGAAGGGATATGGCACATAAAAGAAGACTAATAGGACCTACAATCTGTAAAATAAATAAAATGAAAACATTCAAACCTGCTTGCTTTGAATTTGACAACTTATACATCTGAAATAAAACCAGAAAAATGTTTTATAGTGCAGTGAATAAACTAAAATATTTATCTCCTTATGTCAACCGTTTATTAATCCCCGTGAAGTAATTCAAGGATTTCTTATTTTACAATCTACATTGGTTTTCCAACGTCTGTGTTGCAAGGACATATTGAATTATGATTTTTTTTTTATTCATAATGTGTGTTAGAGTAAAGCAAGGTAACAGTGGTAACTTAGTATTTGGCATGTGAAAGTTGTTTTGGGCAGTAAACTTGACAATATCTTTCTATAATTTTATATAAAAATAAGACATATAAAAACTAACAACATACAGTGTAACCCGGATATAAGAGATTTTCTCTGGTCCCAAATTAGAGCCTGTGTTAATGTATATATAATAGACCAAACCCGGATATAAGAGACTTCTTCTCAGGTCCCGACAACTCTCTTATATCCGGGTTACACTGTATATTTAAATGTCTGTCTCTGGATTGCAATTGTTATCTTGACTAAATCTGAAAGATGCAATTTTCACTTATTTACAAGTTTTTTGGTCTCTTCTCCTAGGTTTATTTTAGCTCATACGTATTTTCCGATCAGGGCTGAAAAATGCATCGGCTAACATATAGTTATAAATAAATAGTCCTCAATTTTGGTTTGCAAAAGTAATCTCCATAGATAAAACTAACAAGGATGAGATCATTAGTTTAAAAAACTAAATGTATGTGCCATGTCCCTTTGAGATGGTGGTGATCATGGCTCTCCACAACTTCATTTCCTTTGTAGCTCTCAATAAATTCCGTCTTTTTGTCATCTTTCCCAAACCCTGCTCCGCCAACTTTTTCATTCAAGCTTGCCAGGTGGTTTATGCATTGTTTTTTACTGTTCCTCTTACCTTCACTGAGTATCAAATTTTCCAAACCCTCTTTCCTCATTATGTACTCTAGAAATTTCAAATATATCTTCCTGATGTTAAGCATAAGTGTTCTTTTTGTTTCCATTTTCTTTAAAACTTGGCTGTTGCTCACATGTTTGGTCTGTGGTATTCTCAGCGTCCTTCTGTAGAACCAGATTTATGTTGCTTCATGTCTCTTCATCTGTCAGGAGATTGTCCAGCATCCACTTATATTTAAAAAAAAAAAAAAAGGAGGAATATACACTAAAGACAGGGCTTAGAAAATTTGACACTCACAGGACATTGAAAGCATAAGGAACAGAGGAAAGCAGTGCATAACCTACCTAACGAACTTGTGTAAATAGTTGGCAGAACTGGAATTAGGAGAGAGAGAGAAAAGATATATAATTACAATAAGCGTTACAAAGGACAGGAAATGGTGAAGAGCCATTATCGTCTATGTCTTGACTCACGAACCAAAGCTTTATGTGATGCTGTAAAAACTAAATAATTTTCTAAAATGTTTAAATTTATAAAATTAAAGAAATGTTACCAAAAATTGAAAATGTAGTCAATTTGATAATGTTATACAGAAATTGGTTTAAATTGATTTTTGTTTTGAAAACATAATATTTGTTTTTTTTTTTTTTTCATATTTCCAGCCCAGCGAGTGTTGAGTCATTCTCTCCGAGCTGCGTCAGTGGTGCCTGGAAGCCAGGCAACCCATCGAAGATCATTATGGAGTAAGTGTTTTTTTTATTTATAATTCTTGTATCCATTGTTTTGTTGTGGCATCTGTGTCCCATTTAAGTCTAAATTTTACATCTGTCTCTTCCTTTAAATTGGCCATGACAAGTCCTTTTTCATTTATAATGTTCTGACAATGAAGTTAACATCACGTAGTTACCATCAAACATCATTACTTATGGCCATGTCATGTTGATTTGGTTTGTTATGATTTACGGTATATCAGCCTCAATGGGTTATTTAATGCCGACAAATTTTTGTTGCTAGTAATATTTTTTTCCTTCAAAAATCTATTTTTGGTAATAATGTATTACCAGTAATAATTTTCTCTTCAATTTTTTTACAAAAAGTATTTCTGGTATTAAAACCTATTTTTACACTTTCATAGTGTTTTTACCCCAATTTGGGTTAACTATTTGCCCATAGGGTCAGGGTGGACCTGGGAACACTAGCATTTAAGAGGTGGTTCCACGCTCATCAAAACCTCCTGATCAGAGGCCTTGCTGTTGGACGTAGTTTATCGTCTTAGCCAGGATGGTGTCAATTTGAAACACTGCTTAACTCCAGTGATAGTATGAGAACCAATGTCGAGCCTGGTCAGTACCTAGATGATTACCAGGTGCTGTAATGGATAACAGCTCGGAATGAGAAATTGAAGCACAAATATCTTTGGGAAAGCTTTGAATTCACCTGTTCTCTCTCTAAGCTATGGGTTAATTAGTAGGACTTGTATCAGTAAATCATTAACTCTATATAAAAAAATTCTTACAGTTTAAAATATTTTCTGGCTTTAAAAGGTTGATAAGTTGTAAAAAAAATAACACAATCATCAATTAACCCATAACTTGGGGAGGAAGGATAGATTCATGCCTTTCCCAGAGGCATATGTGTGAAAGTGAATGCAACAGATTAGGACAAAACTTCTTTTTCTGATTCCACATTCCACACTGATAACGGTATTATGCAAGTGTTTTAATTTTGTTTGTATTTACATGTTTGTTTGAACCATCTTTAACATATTCCTATTAATGTACGTAAAGGTATCAGTCAAGTAATGCTTGTTAAGTGATGTGCAGTGAGTAGAAAAGTAAATTTGTGAGCTGATTTCAAATTCCTGGCAATTCTGTTGCATTCACTTGTAGGCTGGGTTCTCTCGTCTGGTGGTAACAAATCTTAAGAGAACGGCAACGATGAATTCAAACTCTGTGATGAAGCCATTCTATTCTCTTTCTCAAAAATGTGTTGGTAATTCAGAATTAATAAAAGGAATCTGTGGAGATTCATGATCGTGTTATGTCCTGAAGGGACATATGACATTTAAAAAAAAAAAATAAAGAAATGTTTGTTACCAAACATACTCATGTATCATGTGACTTTTGAAGTCCTAATTTTGAAGCTAATTTTAATTGGGCTGCATCATACACATATGATACACGATTAGTATATGCTACATTGTTGACCAAATTATATATCCATTTACTGTAGTCAAAAAAATACAGTTGTATTTAAAATAAACATGATTTTGATAAAACTGACGTTTTACTTAACTGTATTGAATAATAATGCATATTTTTCATATATATTTGAAAAAATTAGATCAGCTGATCATGCTACCTTTGTTTCAAACCTTTTGGTATCTTCAGGCAATCTGGGCTAAATAATTTCCTAATGCTTTATTATTTAAAAATAAATAAATGCAAAGTGTAATAGAAGGGGAAGAGAAAAGCAAGGGTATTGAAATTGTATCGGAGAGTGGTGGGGGTTATATGAAATGTACATATTTTCATCCTGGTTCAAATGAACTCAAAAGGAATTTGTTTGTGTGTATGCATCGTGTCATTATTTCTGATCTCTCACTCAGGTTTTTTTTTAGTCTGGAAATGTTATTATTGTTAACTTTTCTCCTTCGTAAAGATTGCAGATGTCACTATGATTGTTGTAAGGTTTAACTTTTTTTTTTTTTTTTTAATTATTTCCCAGGTTACAATCGGATCTTTATTTTTTTTTTCTTTTAATTTCCAATTTATATAAATAAATAACTGTTGTTGTCATTATTATTGTTGCCATTTTCTTTGCTCAGAGGATGTGAGTCCTCCAGAACCAAGCATGAAATGGTCTGACATCACAGACAGAGCAGCAAGAACGACATTCTGGGGAGAAATGTTTACTGGTAAGTATGAAACACTTAGACATTCTGTTCCAAATAGCCTTTGAAATCATATTTTTACAGGATTCTTCTTTCTTAACCAACAAAAAAAAACCACCACCTTTCATGACACACTATAGATACTGATAGTGTTTTGATTATTATGGATTTTACAAGTATATTGATAGTAGAAATTATCCATGTTGTCCAATTGAGTTCTTGACTGAAAACAAAGAAAATGTTCTTTAGAAACAATTGAAAATCCTTTTCAAGGGGAAAAGATCAGTTGATTCTGTTTTACTTCATTTTTCCCTGGGGGTGGTTGGTAGTAATCATTAATTGAGAATGTGAAAATGGAGAGCAGCTTATTTAACTAAACTGATGTTCCCAGTTTTTCTTGACTGTTACAGGAGAACAGTTTGAATAAATATGGACAGGCTTCACACATGAACTTATTTAGAATGCATTCTTGATCCCATGTAATTTGGTTCCCAAATTTTTTTTGGGGGGGATATTACTTGTTGACTGAACAAACATTCAAATTGGCTTATGATTCACATACTTTTTACTAGGTTCATTTTTTTAAGGATAAAGTGATTTTTTAATATATAAATATATACACAGGATATTACACCAAAAACATGTAAAATCACTGCATGCACTGAAACATAACTGCAATTGTGCAGCAATTTTACGTTTTTTGTGTAATATCCTAAAATAAATAATATTGCTCTACTTTGTATTGAGACCTCTTTTAAATTAAATGTTACGAACATTGGAATTGTACTCTATTCATTCTCATTGTACCTATATATATATATATATATATATATATATATATATATATATATATATAAGGATGATGAGTTTCTGGGCCTGACCAACTAGAGGTTTTTTTCCCAAAAAAACTGATTAGTCATTTAATTAGATTTTGGTAAGTTGGTGAGGTTGAGAACTTTTTAATAGCACTTCACACACATTATAAGATTTAAAATTGACTATATTTACTTATTGTGGGGGGGGGGAGGCTGCTCACTGTTTTGATTTATAATAGAGGGTGATTTCTAAAGAAATAATGAATTTTTTATTTATTCACCTGACAGATTTTAAAAATCCATTCCTTCTTTAGAAATTGCTTTGGATACGAAACTGAGCGGATGTGAAATTTCAAGAGTCTATAATGAGAAGGATTTTGCTTAGTCATTATTCAGTCAGGTTTGATTGGCGAAAGTTCTTTGTGGCTGAGTCAGTATAAGCACGTCGGTTCTAATGATGGTTTCCTCTGCTCAGGGGAATGCAGGTTTGAATCCTGCCGGGGAACGCATATTTTTCTTTAATAAGATTTCTCAAATATTCAGGCCAGTAGATGAAAATAAATGTGAGTATCCACTAAAAATGATAAAATAGGGTGATTGTAGATTTTATATAGTAATAAATTGAATGTACATTTTTCTGTCCCTCTTCCGAGTTTTGCTGGGTCCTACATAGCATTTGTCAGGTTGATGGCTGTCATGTCATTTTGTGTGTGAAGTTTACATACACTCTTTGTTTCAGGTTTAGCCATGGTTTTTGGCCATTTGCTGAAGGAGCCAGCCACCATCAACTACCCATTTGAGAAAGGGCCTCTCAGTCCAAGATTTCGAGGAGAACATGCTTTACGCCGGTATCCCTCTGGAGAAGAAAGGTGCATTGCATGCAAATTATGTGAAGCCATTTGCCCTGCTCAGGTGAGAAGAGTGATGTTGGGAAATTTTTCAGTTGGGTCAACTTGAGTGATTTGTTTCGATGAAATTCTGTTAAAGTTTTTCTCTCTAACATAGTCTAGCTCCAAGGCCAAAATGATTGATTGCGGGGGGGGGGGGGATTATACTTTATTCCAGTCTTCTAAGTAGGAAGGGCTTCTTGCATGAAGATCTTCTCTCACCTCAGCTTAATGACTGACTGCTGGTACCTGTTACTTCAAGACAGTTGTTTGTGTGTGTCTACTGATTTGTCAAAGTATGGAAAGAAAAAACTAAGTTTTCCAATTTGGGTATTAAAATGAATGTCTTCTTATGGTACATTGACTTTTATATAATGGTCATTTTAGAAATCCACCAAGCATCAAATATTTGTTTTCAAATATTCTAGATTTTATAACACTTTGTTTCAGTTGTTTACTGCTCACAAAGAATAAAAAAATTGATTTTAATCAAAATATTTTAGACAAATTATAATAAAGTTGAAATAAATATTGTGAATGGCTTGTGAGATTTTAATTTGCTTATAAACATCACATTTTGTCAGAAACAAAATTTCCTTATTTCAATCCATGAATTTGAAAAATTAAAAAAAAAAATTTTTTTTTGACACTTGATTTTGTTTTTCTCATCACATTTTTTTTACCAATATACGAAAGGAACTTGAAAAGTTCTCAGCCTAATCTACTTTCCAAAATCTGAACAAACATCAGATTTTTTATTTTTAAGTGCTTCTTGGTTGAGCTGAGTCCTTTTTAGCACTCCATTCATATTTCTTAGTTTCCAATTTACATGAAACAACAACATTTAAGACTGGAACTTGCCTTTTTGGAGCTTGCTGTGTTATGTAGCAATACTCATACCATTTTTACCATTAAGACCACTGATTGGCAGAGAGCATTCTTTTCTACATTTCATTTAGGAATTTAAGTTGTCTGAGGTTTTTAAGATGATGCATTTTCATATTTCATACATTCTGCAAATTTGAAATCTAAGATGAACATTTGGGAGACATTCTAGGAGAAAATGATGTATGAATTTTTATATACCAAACAATGTGTGGAAATTCAATGACATAGTGGAAAGAATATTCTTTTAATACATTACGTCCATTAGGATTTCATTGAACTAACATGATGTAACTATACATGTGCATAAAGGAATGTCTGCTGAAATTTTAATCTTTTAAATTAGATTTTTTTTTTCTTTTATGTATCTATTAGGATATATAGTCTAGCTAATTTAATTTAGTTTCTTCTTGTTTGGTTTTATCACTTTTGTTAAGTACCCCACACTGTGATAATAGAAGATCTGACAAGAAAGGTGAAATGTTGTAAGGCCATTTTTATGTAAGTTCTTTTTCCACTTTGTCAAGATGAACATTTCAAATTTGGTTTGGAAAATTGAAAGCTTTGCTTTTTTTGGTTGACTTGATGTAATAAATAAAATGAAAAGAATGAATTGACTAGAAGCAAAAACAGTAAAAAAAAAAACAAAAAAAAAATAAACTGTACAATTAAGAAATAATGATATGTTGGTGATTTTTGTATTTAAATTTTTATTTCAGGCAATTACAATTGAAGCAGAATCTCGTGTTGATGGAAGTCGACGTACCACGAGGTATGACATTGACATGACAAAATGCATTTACTGTGGCTTTTGTCAAGAAGCATGCCCAGTCGATGCTATTGTTGAGGTGAGTAGTTTCTTGTTTATTCAGCTTCCTCTTCACATGGCAAATGGAAAAAGCTTATCAACATCATGTGCGTTATCTGATGATGATACTTCTGAACCTATGACAGGGTATCTAGACAAATTCTTAGAAACTCTTACATAACTTGGGATGATTTTCTTTTTTACAAGATTGATTGAAGCTTTTTTTCTACTCTTATTCATTTTGGAAAGATTTTTATTTTTATATTCATCACCATATAATGAGTATGATGTTGTGTGATTTTTTTTTTTCTTTTAAAAGTTGACTTTTCTGATTACTTAGTGCAGGGCACCATCTGGACAAGGGATTGTGTAGTTCTTTGAATAATAGATAAAAAACCTCATCGCGTAAGGTTAACAAAATAAATACATAGAAATTTATTATAGAAAATGTTAACATTGATAAATTTGTTCTTCCAAGTTGATGAAAGTTAGCCTCATGTGAGACTGGAATGGTAAAAAAGGTTACAGAAACTAGCAGTGAAATCCATTTTATCTAGTTTGTTGTGAGTTTACTATAAGGATTTAAACACCTTACACTAGCTGAACTTGTTAACTATTACAGGGGTTGAGTAAATATTTACTAAGTTTTGTTTGGCACATAAATACATTAGTGGGTCATTATACTAACAGTGGTTTGAGATATTGGCGGACACCCTAATCAGCTATTTTAAACACCATTTTGTTTTTATAATGGCCTGTTTTCTTTATTTCTTTTTAGGGTCCTAATTTTGAGTTCTCCACTGAAACACGTGAAGAGTTACTGTACAACAAAGAGAAGCTGCTTACCAATGGAGATAAATGGGAACCTGAAATTGCAGCCAACCTCCAGGCTGATTATCTCTACAGATAACATTCTGGCCTTTTAGATTTTACCCAAGGCTCTGGAAGCATTTGATAGTTGATAGTTTCTGGTTGAAAAATCAAACTTTCTGTACATTATATCAGATTATTCAAATAAAAAGAAAAAAAAATTCTTATTGACTTTTCAAAATTTTCTTCAATCTTTAAGCCAGTGGTTCCCAAACGGTGTGGCGTGCATCATAGATGCAGCAGAAGTGGATAACAGCTGAGACAGAATGAAAGACAATCAAAGATTTAGGAGTTTTAAAAAAATTCATATGCCAAAAATAAATATGATTTCAAAATTTGGAATATTATTATAGATTACTTGTAATTGCTTGCACGAGTCCCAGTATAAATGGTTATAAATAATTAATGACTGATTTTTATCATGGTGATATTTTTGCATTCTATCAAGTATTAAGAATATAGTTACTAGAGTCTGCAAATTGGAGGAGAGAGTTATCAATGATAATGTTCTGACTTCAAATCCCTTGGTTATCTCCCTTTATCCCTCTATCTGTTTTTTATTTTTAAGTATACTTTTTATCAGATTTTGAAAATGCAGCTCAGAGGAAAAAAGTTTGGAGCCACTGCTTTAAGTCATTGATACAGTTTCCATTCTGATAAAAATTCAATGTGAGCCATTGAAAGAAAATGACTTTTTCTATATTATTTAAATCATTTCACCACAAGCAAGGTGATAAAGCCACTAAGACTAAGAAACTGAGAAAAACTTATTCAGGATAGAGTTCAATAAATGAACAGAACTCTGGAAGATATGATGATTGATGTTGCATTTAAAATTTTTGAAGATTGTCATTGACTGGAAATCAAGAAACTGGAAGAGAGTTCCAAAAGTGCAAGAGAATACACTGTTAGCATAGAACTTACACTTAGAAATTTTAATGGTAAAATGATGAGACCTAACTGCTAATCTGGTACTGCACTTAAAATTATGAAGGTGAGGTAACAAAGACGAAAACTCATCAGAACAATTACTATGAAAATTTTTGTGGGAAAGGCACAAGGAAGCTACATTATGCCAGTGAGAAAGTGACTGAAACACATGTTAGTTCAGGACCAATAATATTGCAGATTTTTCTTTGGATTTTGTCAAGAATCTCTAGGTTCTCCTGCTTGTGTGGCATGGTGCAGTCATGTTGCTAGACATAGGGTCTTCCAGCAGCCACCCAGGCAGCACTACCTCCTCAAGGAACTTGATGTAGGCCTCCATGTTGAGTCTGAGGGAAGTCCTGTAGGAAGATGGAGGTATAACGTTGACATCACTAGTGATCACTCTAAACACCTTTGTAATCACCATCAGACTCATCCAACTCTTTCCGAATCTTCTGCACTGTCCTCGGATTGATACCCAGGAACAGTGAAATGTTCATGTTGGAGCTTCCGGCGCGAATGCCAAGGAGTACAGCATGCTGTTTCCAAATTCCTGGCGGAGTGAATTCTAAACGATTGTACCCAATTGACCCTACTATACTGTGCAGTGGACAAAAAACAAAGAACGCGCATGCGCGAAATTAAAAATATAAAATGGCGACAATTTAACCATCGCACCGTAGACGTATTAAATTAGTTAAAAAACAAACTTCAATATCTACTCATTTTGTTTTATGGACACCCCATATATAAAATTAATTTTATTTACGGTAACAGGACAAAACAAGATCAATTTTAATTTTTTTTTTATTGTTCAGGAAGTATAAACAAGAAAATGCAGAGTGTTAAAGATTTTTTATTTAAGTATTATGTTGGAAAGAAAGTCCTGTCGCATTTGAAGATAGAAAAGAAATGGTTTGATTTGCTTTGTTTTATGGTATATCAACAGGGTCTTTAATGTCGAATTCTGTCATTTTGCTAAACAATAAATAGGTAGTCATAGCTTTGGTTGGAACAAAAAAAAAACGTACGTACAGGCCTAACAAATAGGTAGTTCAATTTTGTTCTTCTGCATGGGGATGCAGTCAGCATATTCTTAATCCCAACCGACAGGGCAGTTAATGAAGATAGTTGTTCTCCCAGCCGTGTACGCATCCATCTCGCACACGTACGTACCTCATGGAAGCCAAATAAACGCCTTATAGCATTTAAAACTCTGAAGACAAAGTCTTATTCATCAGCATGTTTATTAAAGGCCAAACGAGTGAAACTAGAAAAAGAAATGGAAACTGGTGACTGGTTTAGTCTGAATCAAAAATAAATAAAAAGGAATTGAAAAAAGCAATATGACAAAGACAGCCGGAGGCTTAAACATAGAAGTAAGTAAGACCGTTATAACTCTAAATGTGTAAGAGAGCTAGCAAAATGTTTGCTTACATGAATATGTATAAAATTTGCAGTGATAAGTTCTCAGAAAGGAAGAAAGTTACATGAAATTAGTTTGAGAACAGTGTGTAAGGAGTCAACACACGTAGAAGAAGTTCTACAGAACATCAGTAAAATAAATGTAAACAAAAGTGGCTACACTATTTACATTAGTCGGACTATTGTCCTCATCTTTGTCGTCATATTTATTACATTTCGGTCGTTGTACACTCCGGCCTTCTTCAGGTGGTTGGAATGTCGAACTGAACCCTTTATTTCGCTCGCTGGGGTAGACTGTTCTAGTTCCACGTGCCATGTCTAATGGATGTCAGTTATCTCCTGTTAATTCCTCTCTCCAAGTTCTCAACTGCCTTAACCAGGTATTGAACTCGCACTCTTTGGGTCCTGTCACTGGATCTAACTAACGCCTTTATCCACTGTGCCATGTGTCCTCAAGTGGAGAACTTGGAGAGGGGAATTAACAGGATAACAGACATCCATTAGACATGGCACGTGGAACTAGAACAGTCTACCCCAGCGGGCAAAATAAAGGTTTCATTTCGACATTCCAACCACCCGAAGAAGGCCGGAGCGTACAACGGCCGAAACGTTGTAATAAATATGGCGACAAAGATGAGGACAATAGTCTGAATAATGTAAATAGTGTACATAATACCTCATCTCAGAAATATCGACTGATACAAAAGTGGCTACCTTAAACAAGTGTTCAAATAATATGATATTAAAGGAGACAGATGTAGAAAGACAAAAGTTAGAAAATATAAGAACCGATTGCGCCGGTTGCGGTGATTATTACAGGTTGAACAGGAAGTGGTAAAAAACGGTGATTAATCTAAAATGTACCTTAATTAAAAAGGGGGAAATAAAACAATCGGGGTTCTATGTACTGTCGTAACAGAACAATAATACTTTCCCCCCATTGGTAACAATCCCATTGATTTTGAAAATTGTTGATCCTTCGGACATAAACTTCTTCAGGTTTTGATGCAGAAAATTCTCAGCATCACTTTTAACGTCTCCACAATCTTTTTATTCTATGTGCCACGCCCGTGCATCATGGCTCGCCACAGCTTTCTACCTCGTGTGGCTCTTAGCAGTGTTTCTCCCTTTGCCAAGACTCCCGCCAACCCACACATACAAACATGTAAGGTAAGAGGCTTGCTGCCTTTCCCCTATCTCTCTTGCCCTTAATATTCCCCGTGAGGGTTATGTTTCCCAAGCCTCTTTCTCTGTTATGTTGTCAAGAGGTATCAGCTACCACTATCTGATTCCGACTATAAGTGTTCTTTCTGTTGCCATTTTCTTTAAGGCTTCCTTGTTGCTTGCTCGCTCCGTCCATGGAATTCTCAGTATCCTTCTGTAGAACCACATTTCTGTAGCCTCATCCGCGGGAAAATTGTCCAATATACATTATGATTTCGCATAGCAATCCAGCGCTATTTTCTTTGTTTCAAACGATTTTTTTCGTTTCTTAGCACCTTGCTTAGCTTCTGGAAAGCTTCTTTCATTAGTCCAATGGGTGTTCGAACCTCGGTGTTGCATTTTCCATCATCTGTTAAAACACTTCCCAGATATTTAAATTTCTGCACCTGCTTGTTGTTCATATCTCCATTTCTTAACTCGCATCTTGGGATTTTGATTTTGTTGATGACCATGTGTTGTCTTCTTGCAGTTAATGATTATTACCTTTTTTCTCGTTTTCTACTGCTATTCAGTTTTAGGGGTTCTGTCGTTTCCTTTCCGAGCCGGCCATCAACACAGTTTCATCTGTGTATCTTATATTCATATTTCGCCCACCGATAATAAATCCTGGTAGGGTCTCCAGTTCCCTTGGGAGAAGCGTCGCTGTAGATGTTGAATAAATTTGGGGAGAAGACGAATCTTTGTCTCGCGCCCCTTGACAGTAAAGAGGACGAGGCAAAATATCCATAATCTTTTTTTAAGTGGATAAGTCAATATCTGGTTTTTCACTATCGTGTAAAAGCCATGCACCTTTACGGTTAACCAATAATCGGCGCATTTTTATGCAATGCTTCTATCTGATGACATAAACTTCTCGGCATTAACTGTTTAGATTTCATTTAACTCTTCACGATCGACGTCACTGTTCCTATGTTGCCAAACACGGAGCATAAATATTTTCGGGTGTGGTCCTGTTTTGAGGATCGGTTCTCCTTTTTCAGTGGGTGTTATCCTTCGTAATTTTTATTGATTATAGTAAACCTACTTTTCATCACTGGCAAAGATACTTCCCAGGAGTGGGGAAGGGCCCTTCAATGACGAGCAGAAAACAACCCAGATGATAAAGGGACTCGTTGACCAAATTTAGACAATTTTCAGAATTAATTCATGTCTCATGTCTCATATGATCAAAGTGTAACTTTAAAGTTTAACTTGAAGTTTAGCCGAGGCATTTCCGCAGTTATGGTTCACAGAAGCTTAAGAAACTTGTACTGATCTCGTGATCACGAGAAATAAAAAAAATTGTGTAGTGTTCTCACGATCACGAGAAATAATAAAAAAAAAACTATGTTTCCCATGCTTCCCTAGTAAAAAGGAAACCACTCTACTGGTGGGAAATGTAGAATCTTTCTCTTTTCAACTACCTCTCACCAAGAGAACACGTGGATTTGGATAGCTCCGGGAATGATGACCAAATACAAGTTCGACTCAAATATCACTTTCTCATGTTGAATATGGCCTTTTAATGATAGACTTATCAGCTGCAAAATAATTCATTCATTCACCAAGACAAACACAAATATCAGAAACATTTAACAACCACATTACAAGAACTATCATATGTCTACCGAACAACCAAATCCTTCTGATAATAAATCCATATATATTTATGTATAAATGTCTCACTTTGTTGTTATGATGTATATCTATTAGGTTGGTGCAAAAATAATGTCGTTTTTTTTACGTTCAACTTCATGTGAGAAAACGACATTATTTTTGCACCAACCTAATAGATATTTTACTAACCAAAAACAGGACCCAAGCAAGGCCCATCATAACAAACATGTCAGCCAATCTTTGACATGCCTGGACACTTAAAGCTTCATTTCTACAGACAGAGTGGAAAGACACTACTTAGTCTCAGTGAGAAAAAGAAAGACAAAAAGAAAGATAGAAGTGTTTAACGTCTGTTTCAATGAAATAGAAAAAAATTGTCAGTTTCAAATCTTTTCATTTGTACCCACTTCTTAAAATAACGACCAGCATTTATATTTATGGTTGTTATTGCAATATTTTGTTAAAGTTGTTAAGCTCAAATATTTAACAATGTGATAGGGGAATTTATACGGATATTTTATTGTCGTAGAACTCGCCATGAGCTTGTTCATTCATCAACTTAAGCATTAAGATTCATTTAAAAATTAAAATAGGAAAACTGTGAGTTAAAACTATATTTATAATTTCCGTTTTTTCTTATTCGTGTTATGAAGATATTTAAATGTTTAAGTCATTTACTCATTACTTAAAAATATGTGTATTTGGAGGATATTTTTAGAGTATAGGTACAATTATACGCGGCATTGCAGAATTCTAAAGCTCTAATATGATTTTAAAAAAGTTCAATTTGTTATTAAATATAGAATCGAAAACAAAAACAAACCCTAAAACAAACAAATGCTTTAAGTTTGAATTAACTTATTCTTTGCTGAACTAATTGAATCAGAAAATCATTTTATTTTTCTTATTTTACATTGGAATATTTGAGATGGGGAATTATCATTTTCATCTGTCTTTTTATTGTGATCAGTATATTCAAGAGGCACGTGGATTAAAGTAATAGTTCAAGACATAACTGGTCCTCAGGCAGTTGTGAGTTCAGTCCTTGTGTAGGGTAGTGCTGAGAAGTCATATACTGTGGACGATCAACACAAAGGCAAAGTGACTAGAAATAATTGATCCAAGATGTTACCCTAGGGTGGAAACCGGAACGAGATTGATCTACGGTTTGAGTAAAGATTTGAACCCTTTTATCATTTCATCCCAAGCAAGGCAATAAAGCCACTAAATATTACAAAAAGAAAAACACTATTAAGGAGAGAGAACAATAAAAGAAGAGGAATGAAGACAGAAGATAACGATTGAAAATGCATTTAAATTTTTGAAGATCAAAGTGGCCCGGGAAGAAAGAAACTGGGAGAGAATTCCACAAGCAAGAAGTGCGAGAGAAGAAACTGCTAGCATAGAACTTACGGTTACATCTAGCCATTTCAACTGTAAAAAGATGAGACCTAGCTGCCAATCTAGTACTGTGTTTAAATTCATAAAGTCTAGGTACCAACGTTCCTAGCAGCAGATCCAGCAATTGATTCAATATAATTGTTCCACTATATGTCAGCGGAAAACGTTAGCCCAAGAAGGCGCAATGAACCTCTCTCCTGGAGGTTAGCATCAGCCATGCTGATGGAAGGCAGATACGGTTCTTCCAAATGATTAAAAGAGAGTAGTTTCGTTTTGGAGCCGTTAAAATTAACACGCCATTCCTTGGCACGGATAACAACAGATGGTAGGTAAAACGTTTAATGCAAAATTCTGTTGGTTTCATAAAGATTGGATAGGTAGACATAGCGGCATAGTTTGCACGAGATTCAAAAGGTTAGACGTAGTTACGGTAAACAGGTGGCTTCTCTTTGGTGGGGTTTACACCATCTGGACGGGGATGCAGGGGGTGATTGAATAATGGGTTTTGTTCAAAAAGGTTAACAAGTATGACAAAGACCCGAAGAAAACGGTCGAAGTATTATGAGTGTAGGACTACTGAAAGCACTTATATCTCACTTTGGTTAAGACAAGTCACGTGGGTCACATGACGGCTGCTTAATGAGGTCTCTCCATACAGCAATGAAAGCGCCAGTCAATTTCAGTTCGTTTACAGCAGCTAAACTGTAAGGTTGCTTTATTTAGCACCCAACCCCATAGCCCGGGCCGAGATTAAATCTGCCCTCCCTAGCAGCTTATAAGCACATGGTACCATTTCACTTTGGGAATATATCTTTCCCAGATACAGAATGAAACACCAGCTCACTGTTCTCAATTTGGGAAAACCCAAGACTCGCTGTTTCCCGTTCATGGAATATGTCCCCGCCTATGACATAGACGAATCCGACTAGTTTGAATCTGGCCTCCGAAACATGGCTTCTCCAGATACAGGAGTATATCCATATTAAGACCCTTCCTTTTTGTTTCTCCTTAAATTCTGCTTTGCTGTGTAGATATATATGATCTATTATTTTCAGCGCGGGACACGTGTATATATATATATATATATATATATATATATAGTTATATAGTTTTCTGTATTTCTTAGTAGTATATCAATCTATGTGAGAACAAAACACGTTTGTCATTCTTTTTCCTTTCAGCCATTCCGTTGTGTCCGTGAAATATCGGCGTTGTTATATCACGGATATAATAATGCCCATAACAGGAAATTTAACTTTGTGCCAGAATACCGACAACGAGTCGTGAATGCATATGGACCACCAGAAAGGCCATAATATCAGTTTTATAATTATATGAAAATGTGAAAATTCATGATCGTAAAATACAGAAGAATTTTGGAGTCTCTTTGGGAAAATATTTATCACGTCACTTCGGAGGCTTGAAAGTTTAAATTGGCTGGGATCTTTTCTGTTAATTCACCCTCCAATATTAATTCACCTCAAAATAAAAAAAAGATGTCATATTTGCTAAAATTCACACCAGATTCTCAGAGCGAGGCCATTCCATTGCATTCTGGTTGGTTTGATCTTTGTGACTGCCCCAAATGTGAACGACTCGCGTGCGCTATTTCTAACTGTGCGGTCACTATTCGCGGTCATCCCGATAAACAAGTCAAAAACATTTTTTATTTTTTCCCCTTTTTCTTAACTGTAAATATTCCTTGTAAGTACCTCGAATATCACCCTCACTTACGAAATGTGAATAACTCACTGATTTTTTGGTAATTTTCTTTCCTTCTGAGGGTTGGAGTTGTTACGAGGCAAGCTAAACAAACTTTGATTTAAAATTTATAATTTCTTGGGGTGAATTAATATTTGTGATAAGTAACTTTACATTATTTGGGGCGAAGTAACAGAAAGGGTCCGTTGGCTGATTAAATTAATTTAAGTGCACGAGGAAATTAACAGAACCCATAGTGACAATCGAACTCTCTAACCGTAGAGTATAAAACTAATTCCATGAGTATGATTGGGGAGGGGAGGGAACTACTTACAGTCGTGCTCATAATTTTTCTCTTCCGCTTTTGTTCATTTTGTAAAGCTAATAGGGATTCTTTTAGATGCCCGGATGTAATTTTCTTGTAAAGTGAGGTATGATTGGATGATTGCATTTAGAGATGATATAAAAATATGGCAATTTTTTCTTTTTACTTACCGAGTTTGTCAATCCTATTTAGATTAGTGCTTTAGAGAGGTTGTCTAGAAATGCCGCGTAAACTTCTCAGCTTTACCAAACACATACGTTGTCTATCGTCAATTCTTTGTAGCCCCACCCCAACGTTTCAGCAATGACATCTTTACATTAGTGCAGCTTAGTGTACTCTCCTTACTATACTATTTGTCTGTTAATCTTTAATGTTTGTTGTCATGTATGACAATTGCTTAAACATGTGCAAAAAGAGAACTCGATTGTACCAAAAAGTAATCTGATGCAGTTACACCTGAAAGATTTCCTCTGCTTAATTCCCCACTTGCTCTTCTTACCACAACCGGGCTTGAGTATGACGATAAACTACATCTGGCAGCAAGGCCTCTGATCGGGAGGTTTCTGAGGAGCGTAGGGGGCCACCTCTTAATTGCGGTTGTTCCCAAGTCCACCCTGGTCTTTGGTAATAGTACATGTTAGAATCCCAACTATGGCCAAGTAGTAATCCCCACCCCACCCCGCAAAAAAATCTGGGATCAAAACACTAGGAAAGTGTTAAAGATTTCGCCATTAAATGACCCATAAAGCAGTTGATATGCCGCTAAGCAAACCACTATCGGATTCCACGTAGTAAGCAACTTAAAGCGTTTGACATAAGTTCTTAGTCCGTATGAGTAGATTTTTTTTTTTCTTATATAAAGAATCTTATACTAAAAACAAGTCTTTATAGATTAACTTTGGTTAAATTCTTTAGCAACTACAACAAAGGCTGCTGAAATCGATCGTCCCAAATCTGCAACAGTCCCGTCTCTTCTAGCCTCTAGCCAAAAATACCCAAGAAAATAATTCAATGTGGCCCATTCTAGAGAAAAAAAATCTTTGAACGCTATTCTTAGCTTCTGTATCTCCCGATCAGAAATATTGAGACTTGGCAGACATTTTTCGATGCTACTACAGTATGCGGTCTCTCATTTACTAATATAGTACGAAGTCTACTCGCGCTATTTAACACGAGAGCGTATCTCACAGATTGTTCTCTCGTTAAAAAAAAAAAAAAGTGACTGTTTCCTCGGTCAAGATTACCCTTATAAAAAAACAAACTTTCAGCAACATTTTAATCTGGAAGTTATCCAGCTTGATAACGTTTTCAGTCCTAGGGGATTCTGATGTGGGAGCTCCACTTCCTTTTTATGTAGATAGGACACACGAGAGGCGAGGTGATGGGAGAATTCATCATAGTGACAGGCACGAGCGGTGAGATCACTGTACAATTCATAGCGCGGTAGACCGCATACTATAGTAGGACCCGTTTTTTTTTCTCTCTCCCTAATACAGTTTGGTAGACTTAATATCTGAACTAAAATTAAGGTAGTCCGTTTACATCTCTTTCTATCAATCCTTCCCTTAATAGCTGCATGTATTTTGTTTACTCCCTTAAGTCCCAGAGTGCATGCTGAGTTCGTTGTCAGTCCTCTGTTCTGAGAAAAGGGGGGGGGGGCTACTCCGCTTTCTGGAAGCGGAAAGTTGTGCGTTTTATGCACTTGACCGTGAGATATTGAAGCAACTGTCTTCAGGGTTGGTACAAGAAGTACACTTCCTCTAGACTCCGATTCTTAACGAGCGGCTACACCCCCCCTTTTTTTCTTCTTTAACAATAATGATGGGACACCCTGCTTTTCTCCTAACTGAAAAGCTCTGGCGTAGTTGAACAGTAGTTCTGTTTTGGGCGTCCTCTTTAATTTTGACTGTTCCAAGCTCCCGAAGATGGCTCTCCAGGTCGGAAACTACATTTTCTTACAATTTTGGCTGCAAGTCCTGATCGATCAGCATTTCACTACTTAATCGAGGTTCGGACTCTGTACTACCAAGTGACTGAAATAATTAAGCAACGCTAATATCCAAAGGACTGGTGTATTTTGGGAGCTTTTTAAATTTGTCAGATTGTTCGTCATTATCACGACTGGTTTATTCCGCTTTGATATTTTCTTACACGACTTCCCAGTTTTACCCCCAACGTGACCCTCACAGAAGAGACTCACTGCTGTGACGTAATCTCTGGAATAGACATGGTAACTCTAGATTTATTGTGTTAATATACAGCAATTGTGGCACAAGGCCAAAAAGGGAATGTGTTGCGGCTGGTCGACACTGATCTTACATCTAGCTAATCACATTCACGACCCATTCATTCGTGGGTAAGACGATAAACTACGCCCAACAGCAAGCTCTCTGATCAGGAGGTTTTGGGGGTCGTGGAACCACCTTAATTACTGGTGTTCCCACTTCCACCCTGGCCCGGGGTAGAAGCACCTGTTAGGGGGGTCACAACTATGGGTAAATAGTTAACCCCCAAACTGGGCTCAAAACACTATGAAAGTGTAAAAATAGGTTTTAATACCAGAAATACTTTTAAAAAAATACTAGCAATAAAAATATTGTCTGCATTAAATAACCCATTGAGGTTGATCTGCCGTAAAACAAATTAAACCATTCGTTACAATCTACACAACTACTATAAAAGTCGTCAGTCATCGTTCACTGAGGGAGTGAATATAAAACCCCATGAAACAAATTCCTGAATATAAAATTACCGATAAAAAAAAAAACTTATCGATAAGCAATATGTAGGAGGTAATGAACCCGAAATCCAGCTAAAATATAACAAAAAAAAAAAACAACACTAAATTGTTAGGTCCCGTCCTTCTGTCTTCAGACAATCAAGAGGCTCTCTCGCCAAGGGAGGGAGGCGGGAGATAAAATAAATATGGACATGGGGGGGGGGGAGAACCTGACCCAGTCGAGATAAAAAAAAAGGGGGCAAAAACAAACAGAGGTTGGGAATCTCTGCTTGGATCATAATCAAAGAAGCCGGGAACAACACTTACATTAACTAGATAGACAAGGGCTCATCCTAAACAGGTGCGGGCTCCACGGGAAAACGGCCCGATGTGACTTAGCTAGCTCAGTTCACACGAATCGGGCTCGCTACAGTCACCCACCTCAACAGATGGTAACTCAATTGACATTTGCTGTGACGTTCTGCTTTTATAGCAGTATCATTTACATACAATATTACACTGACCATCTATTAGTTAAAAAACGCCCACCTGAGGCTGGAAGGTCCACGGTCGAATACGACTATAAACAATCGGTCGAAGATTAGAAATTGCATCTCAACTTGTATGTGAAATTGTAATCTAGCAAATGAACAGAAGACCTTGACTACGGCTCAATAGTACGAAGTCTATTACTATTAATGTCTTCTGTGTCTCGTAACACAACTTGTCGAACCTTATTAATACTAATTGGGTATGACGATAAACTACATCCGGTAGCAAGACCTGATCAGGTTTTGAAGAGCGTGGAACCAGCTCTTAGTTCTCTGGTGTTCCCAGGTCCATCCTGACCCGGGGTGGTAGCACCTGTTAGGGTTCCAACTATGGGCAAATAGTCCCCCCCAAAATGGGGTCAAAACACATGAAAGGGTAAAAAATAGGTTTTAATACCAGCAATACATTTCTAGGAAAAAATACTACCAGCAATAAAAATCTTGTTGGCATTAAATAATTCATTGAAGTTGATATGCCGTAAAACAAACCAAGCTAAACCCACAATCTGATAGTAGGCCAGATTAAATATAAAACTCCTTTCAAACCGTGTCATGAAACTGTTAATTTATATTGGTCAAACGCTGACTTCGAAATCTGTCTGTATTACGTAGACAACTACTTTCTAGTAGAGAAAGTACGTAACACTATTCTTTTTAGTCTTTCTTGTATTAAACAATGCGTAAGTTCATTGCAGGAAGCCAATGACACGCTTGGTTACTTAAAAAAAACTGAAAGCTGATTTCATTCAACCAGGGAAACTTTACATATACTAGGTGTTTTTATGTAAAAACCTTCCCCCCATTGACTTTAAACATTAAGAGTTGCATTTTTATAAACCCGTTTTTATTAATACAAAAGTTTCATATTTAAAATTAACAATACTCTTCGGGAGCTTATCGAAAAGCTAGCCGCTTAAGATGTACTTATTTGGTAACAATTCTCAATACCTTCCACCTTCATACGGGTTGCAGCAGAAAAACCTACCACAATGGTAATCCATTAGTAAGGATGAGGTCTTCATCTAGTAAATGTCTTACCATTAAGTGGGAGGTATTTCTGCCACACCCTGTATAATGTAAATTTCGTACAACTAAAACTGTTCAGGTATTACTAAACGGTGCGGCATTTAAACTTTTAACGAAATGTGTAGTCCAGACAAATATTTAGTGTGGTCGTCCATTTTATTTTATTTTGTCTTGTCTTGATATCCCAACACTTACAATAACTGGAACACATTTAAATCCTTTCTTGCTGAATGTTTGAAATTTACTTTTAAAATTTGCAAGTATTCATTTAGATTTAAATCTTACCTTCACTACGGCCAATCGAGCACTTGCCCCCCTTTTTTTTTTTTTTTAAACTACTTTAGACATTTGTATTGTCCTTCAATAATTATCGTGGGTGCTACTTATTAACAAGGAAATTATCTACACCATCCAAATTTTATTTTGGAATGATAGAAAATGTAATTAAAGTATTTGTATTAATAATATTCTAGCGATAAACAGCACGTACAGGAGTAATAGATCACATAGCAAAGTAGATTCATGACGCGTAGATAACAAGTCAAGTCGTACCTTACTGTAACCACTGGTGTATTGGTACTTGATAACTTTCCAATCCTGTGGTCCTTAGCCACTTGACAGACTTTTACAATCGAATTTTTTAGACTCCAGTAAATGTCTTTATGCACACAAACTACACAATTCCATTGCAATTGTCATTTTTTTCTCCGAAAGTATTTTGCTTATCGAATCAAATGAATAGGTTTTAATGAACCGACTTAGTAACGCAAAATTGCATCACTCTTGACAAACTTCCAAGGGACGTTAGATATTTCCTAGGAGGCAATTGTCGGTTTTGACACTTCCAGGTGTGTACATGGTCGTACACAGTCATAAATTTATCAATTATGGTCCAGTTCCTCAAATTTTACAACTTTTCCAGTTATTTCAATTGAGTCTTTCTATCCACTGCCATGCCTCATTGTCATCTACTGATTCTCTCCGCAGATAATATCACAATATGCTATCCCAAAACGTGTTCCTTTTTTATTTCTTTGCAAACTAAACGTTCCTGCTGGTTTCAGTTGTGAAACCGCAAATACAAGGTCCTACCTTAAAAATAGGTTTACACCAACAGATCGTGTACGTAATCTGTAGTTGACGGCATACATTTACGGTCAAAATAAATTTAGTTGAAGCTGTAGAATTGTTAAAAATAATATTAAATTTCGATATTAAATAAGATGTTGATAGGGCGCTAAACAAAACCATTTTTAGTCGTGCCTCCCATCTGCAGACGTCGACCGCGTAAGCGGCTCTTCAGTATCCTAATATAACTGACCTTGGAGTCGACTTGCATAATCAACCTGGATGTTTAGAAGTTATAAAACGAAATGTCTGTGCATATGTCCTTAATAGGACACTGGTTCGAGATAATACTACAAATGCATACTGTAATTTGTGGTCTTAGTTAAACTGGACTATTCATTGTTACTGCTAATACCTGATCTCACTTGTGATAAATCGTCCTGGGTATGACGATAAACTACATCCAACAAGGCCTTTGCTCAGAAGATTTTGAGGGTGCAACCCCCTCTTAATTGGTGTTCCCAGGTCCACCCTGATCCGGGGTGGTAGCACTTAAGGTCCCAGTTATGGGCAAATAGTTAACCCCCAAACTGTGGTCAAAACACTGAAAGTGTAAAAATAGGTTTTAATGCCAGAAATACTTTTGTAGAAAAAAAAAATATTACTAGCAATACATTTTTGAAAAAAAAAGTTACCAGCAATAAGTCTTGTCAGCATTAAATAACCGATTGAGGTTGATATACTGTAAACCAAACTTGTGCTAAAATAGGAAGCCATTAGTACTGATGAATGACTGCCTATTTTACTGATCTTATTGTATCATAAATCAATCTTCTCACAGCAGTAGCGATTATTTTCGAGAAGTTAAAACCTCTTGAATGTTTCCGAGTGACACATGTGGGATAATTTAAGAATCAAATAAGACAAAGCTGGTTCGATTCGCTTTAATGTTGAATTCATTTGCTAATTTAAACCTCTTCACAAAGTTCCGAAATGGCTTGAAATCTAATACTTCAGCAGCGAAAATTGCAAATGACTTGAGTCTGAGAACTAGTTTCTTGAAATGTCCATACCGCCTTCATTCTTTGATTTTAATGAATCTAGTTCAATTCGTTGTATTTTGTAGTGTTAAACAAAACTTGTGAACTCTTGGGTTGTAAAGCTGATTTGTTGCAGCTCAGCAGTTTTCTCATTTATATCGTCGTTAAGACCGAAAATCTTTATCAATTAGGATGTCGGTTGAATCATCTTTGGAAACAGATACTCTGCTGAATTGGCCTTCGCTTTAAATTCCATTCTCGACCGAACCAGTTCACTGCAAATTAAAATATTTTAATTAGTTTCATTTTTCTTGTAAATTTTCCAGATACCTAACACGGAAACCCCCTAAAGTTTTGTCTCAGCAACTGACACACTCTGCAACGGGAATCCTAAATGAAAGATGGTAGATGACCTTAAATATTGCCACGCAAAGGTCTTGTCAAACGCCTTGGACTGATCCAAATTGATCAGTGCGGCTTTGTCTTCTACACCCTTAAGGATCGTGCGGTTCACATGCAGGTTACTCAGAATTATTCACCCACTGCACAGCAAAAGTATGCTCCGGCTCCAACAAATCAGATCAGATTGCAAATGCTCCGTCAGGATATTGGCCAAAATCGTTTCCTTTAGCAGCGAGATAACACCCCCTGGAGATCTGGTCGGGGACAGAACCCTGCCGGAACCAGTGGTTGAACAGCATTGTCAAAATCGGAACAAACATGTGCGAGAGCCTAACGTGAAATTCGTACATCAGACCAAATTCCGAAGACTTTCCACTGCCGACCCTTTTCAATGCCAAGTGGATTTCGCCTCATGATCTCACCCTCGCAGCCAGCCGCTTTACCCCAAGAACGTCTTCTAAATAACTACGAAACTCTTTGGAAGAGACCAGGTTCATTGGTAAACCGGTTCTGTAAAAGCTGCTGAAACGCTTCGTACATATCGTCGCTCTCCCGCAGTGTACATCCCCCCCCAGGGTGTCGACCTGCCGAATGTAACTATTGGAACCTCGACATATTTCGTCCTTGTGCCATATTCACGGCTTCGTTAGATATCTTGTTTAACCTATATCTTAACTACTTGACCTTGGTATCACTAGCTAACCAATTGCTCCAGGCTCTGCCTAGCTAGGCCTATCTTTAAGTGGCCTCACCTTCTGAGCCGTATCTAGAGCGAGTCGTTGGCTAAATTCTGTCGCAAAAGACTTGATGTTATCATCAAGCGTCTCTAACCACTTATTCGTCATGGGTATGACCATAAACCGCACCTGGCAGTAAGGCCTTTGATCGGGATGGTTTGAGGAACGTGGAACTACCTCTTAATTGTTGTCCCCAGGTCCACTCCTTATCCAGGGTAGTAGCACCTGTTAGGGTTCCAACTATGAGCAAATAGTCAACCCCCAAACTGGGGTAAAAAAATAGATTTTTTTTATAGTAAAACTACCAGCAATATATTTTTGACTCTCGACAAAAACCATCTTTACAAAAATACGTCAATGAAACCTAATCTCAGATTTCTTACAAATACATATTCTATTCATACGAACCTATCCTAAAAACATGTTGGCATTAAATAACCCATTGAGGTTGAACAGCCGTTGCAACTCTGCAGAGCGGTAACCGCTCTCGCTCCAAATGAGACCACCTGTTTCATATAGATGTTGACCTGTAATGTCTGGGGACGGGATACTGGTGTTTGAGGGCTTCAGGTGTCAGGGTTAGATACTACGGATTCCCAATACACCACTTTGGTCCTTACTTGGACTAGACGGGCGGTCGGAGAGGCCCGATTCGATCAATCAACTGGTCATACCAAACCCTAGCGCCTATAACGCTATCAATTTATGGAGTACTTTATAACCAGATTCAATACCCCAAATACACACCCAGTTATAGGTGCTAGGTGATGTCTGTGGGTCAATCGATTCGAAGATATCTAGACTTGGACATGGCTGAAAACATTAAGATTTGGGAAGGGCAAAAATGGCTTAATGGGTGCTGAGTCTCCCGAATTACCGATTAGTGTAGGCCTAACTTGTCAAGGCTACTGGTTTTCCCTTTTGACACCCGTCCTGGGTATGACTAAACTACGTCCAATAGCAAGGCCTCTGATCAGGAGGTTTTGAGGAGCGTAGAACCACCTCTTAATTGCTGGCGTTCCTCTGTCCACCCTGACCCTGAGTGGTAGCACCTGCTAGGGTCCCAGTCATTACCCCCCAAACTGTGGTCAAAACACTATGAAGGTGTAAAAATAGGTTTTAATACCAGCATTAGCAGCAATACATATTTTTAAAAATTACCAGCAATAAGAACCTTGTCGGCATTAAATAACGCATTGAGGCTGATAGGCCGTGAAACAAAGCAACACCCTCAATGCTGGGCTCCGAAGTAGGAGGTGAGTACAGGCAGTGAATTTTACATCAACATTATGAATAACAAAAAAAACTAAACGGTATATTTCAGACTGATCCTGAAATAAAGATCAAATTCCTAGCAAAACATTCCCCTTTAATCGAAAAAGTGCTATCCAGTAGGATTAACCCCAAGACAGTTAAGAAATCGAGGAATAGCAATTTGCTACATGTGGAAAATAGAAAACACGTCGAAAGTTGAAGATTTTTTCCATAACATCAAGATAAAAACCCTCCCTCCATAAGACTGAATACATCTAAGGAAGTCATTAGAAGCAGAGCTGAAGAAAATCACGTCTACCTTAGGAAGCCAGTGGGGTCAGTAATTGTTGTAGAATCGCAAGGAGAAACCATAACAAACATATCCTTACTTTTGCCACACCTCAAATCCATAGAAAAATAAATCTGGTACAATATTGAACCACTGGAACAATATATTCCTGCTCCATTAATGTGCTTCAAGAAAATTAGAAATTCGCCCTTCTTGACATCCAGACAATTCTGTGAACTCTGAGATACACCCTTTTCGTTGCTGGTACTGACAGGCGAACTTTTCACAACGGTTGCAGAAGATTCAGCTAAGAAGAAATTTCTGTTAACTCTCACCCGTTAAGAGGGTTAACTACGTGCTGCGCCCCTCTGTCAGTGTGACTGTGCCAGCAAAAAAAGTTTTGAACTTTCTTTCAAGATAGTTGAAAGTCTGCTACTACTAAGTGTAGTAGTAACAGCCTGACTATATCAGGCTAACTTTTATCAATTTCTTACACAATTGTTTCCCATCAAGAAACTTGAATTCTGCATGGCAACTCTGCTAAAACGCCCCTTCTGGGTATGACGATAAACTACATCTGCGTCCTGGGTAAGATGATAAACTACGTTTAGCAGCAAGGCCTCTGATCAGGATTTGAGGAGGGTGGAACCACCTCCTTAATTGCTGGTGTTCCCAGGTCCACCCTGACCCGCGGTGGTAGCACGTGTTAGGGTCCCAGCTATGTGCAAATAGTTAACCCCGAATACCAGAAATACTTTTAAAAAATCATTACCAGAAATACCGTTTTGAAAAAAAATATTACTAACAATGTTTTTAAAAAAATAAATATTACTAGCAATACATTTTTAAAAAAAATTATTACCAGCAATACATTTTTGAAGGAAAAATATTACCAAAAATAGATTTGACAAAACAAAATTACCAGCAATAAAAATTGTCGGCATTAAATAATCCATTGAGGTGGATATGCCGTAAAACAAACCAAATCTAAACCAAACGTAACTCCTTTCATATTAAAAATAGCTCTTTTTCTATGATCACTGCCTCTACAAGACTTATTAGCTATGCTATGTACTCCTCATTCAATGATTACTCATCTGAAGTAATTCCTCTAAGTTAAATTTTCCACCGAGAGGTCAAATTGTAGGTCATTTTCAGGGTTCACTTTTTCTTTACCTGTAGTCAATTTCACCATCTCCATCTCTGTCCATTTCGTTCAGCAAAAATGTTTTTTGGGCATCGTCCAGCCTTAGACCAATCGACTGAAAGAGAAAAATACAGTTAAAAGTAGCTACCGTCAATGAATCGACAAAAAAAGGATACGTTTTATGAAAATCTTCAAGAGGATTTTTTTTTTTTTTTTTAGAACCTTCGAAATTATCTTAATACTTAAGTCGCTAAATTTAAACTTTCCCATTTTATAATTAGTAAATATAGTTTGTACTTACCTATCACCTATAAATTAATGCAGAATTATAAAATTTAGGACCTATCGATTTTTAGTTTTAAGTTTTCGGTAATTGGGGATCTGGTTTTAAAAATAGAAACTCAATTAGTATAATTTAACCTTTTTAGTCTTAAAATTCACTATTGTAGCGGCTAAGTGATATTAAATAAGCACCATTTACTAATCATAAATGGAAAAATTAAGCGAACTTAAGTATTCAAATAAAATCTACACTCACCTTTTTAAAATACGGATAGCCATACGAACATATAAACTAAGACCGGTAACTATAGTGAATTTAAAACTGGTAACTTTCTAACATTTCCTCAACGTCATGGGTATGAAGATAAACTACATCCGGCAGTAAGGCCACTGATCGGAAGGTTTTGAGGAGCGTGGAACCACCTTAATTGCTGTTCTCAGGTCCACTCTGTCCCGGGGTGGTATGATCTATTTAGGGTCCCAGCTATGGGCAAATAGTTAACCCGTCAAACTGGGGCAAAACATCAGGATAGTATATATATTATATATATATATATATAGAATAAAAATACCAGCAATACGTTTAGTAAATTACTAATGCTGCCAAAAAAAACCCACAAAAATTAAATTTAGGCAATAAATGACCTATGACGAGTTGATTTTCCACTAAACAAATATTAAGAGAATTGTATTAAGATTTGATTTTCCTGATATTCGGTAAAATTAATTCCAATCTTGCTAAGATCAAATTCACTTAGCTCGAAAATAAAACTAAAAACTTAAAGATTTTCCATTTTCAAAATGCATTTTAAACCTTAGGTATCTTTTTTTCTTTGTGGTGGGGAGGTACCTAATTAGAAGCAATTAATTTGAAGTCTCTAACAAGAGTCCCTCCAGCGGAATTACTTATGCTACCCGTATAACACCTGCTAACAAGGTCAATATTTATTGTGAAAAGTTACACAATTGTGGCACATGGCCTAAAATGGGGGGGGGGACTTGGTCGACACTAACTATCCTATACCTATCTCATCTGATTCACGACCCATTCACTCATTACAATTTCCACATTCACCATAAAACTCGCCCGTCACCACTCAATCCTCCATACACCACAATACCGCATTCTCTCAAGGGGGGGGGGTTAAAAACACACCCCATGCCATAAAAATGTAATGATAATAAATAATACATAAAAATCTAATCATGAAGAATGAGAGGGGAGGGAGATGAACCCAATAATAAACTAAAAATCAACACAAAACAAACTAAACATAACTGATGTTAGTAGGGCCCGTCCAATCCTCGAAACAGGCCGCTGTTTTCTGCCCATGAGACAAAATCAAGAGACCGTCTCGCTAAGGGAATGCGAAAATATAATGCTGACCCAGACGAGATAAAAAGGGGCCAAAACGAACTGGGGAGGTTGGGAATCTCGACCTGGATCATAACCAAAGATGTGGCCGGGAACAGGTCGGGAACAACACTAACTCGCGTTAACTAGGTACACAAAGCATTGTCTAACCTAACCAAGGGGAGGGCTCCACAGGAAACCGCCCCGATGTGACATAGCTTAACCTAAAAGAGAAAATCAAGGCTAGCCCCGTTCAAACGAACCAAGCTCGTCTCAGTCACCCACCTTTCGCTGAAGAATGTCGAATGCAAGCGTTTTCTATCAGTTCTGATCTTCATCTTGATCTGATGCTCAAAGAATCGGATCAGATCCTGATATGAAAGACGGGTACCTCGCAAGACTTCCTCCATTCGCGTCGTTCAAATCACCATTCGAGCCGTGGCCAGCAGCGTCAGAAACACCATCCATTTCACCCCGGAATACGGGGGCGACACATTGTCATACGCGATCAATGGGCACAAGCTTTTCGGGAGCGAGACGAGCCGTCAGCTCACCGACATGGTCCCATAAGAGGCGGACCCGGGGGAAATGGTAGAAGGCGTACGAAGCAGTTTCTTCTAAACCAAGGCCACACCGTTCAGTCTGGCAAATCCGCCAAGCCCAATATGAAAGCCTCGTCATTGAGAGGCAGCCGATTCCGAGCCAATCGCCAGGTAAGCGAAAACTCAGGGTTACTGAGGTAATTCGCCGCTGGCACCCAAGACAAGTAAGAGCGAAACTCATCCTCCGAAAGCAGAGCGTATCACGTAGGGAATCCTTCGCGACCCCCTCCACTAAAAGACGATAGATGACCTTCCTAGGCCGTGAAAGGTCACTGGACCGAGGAACGGCCAACAATGCCGACTGACACCCGCGAAGGAAATCAGATTGATCCCGGGGTTTACGATGGCGCTCAACCCGCGAGATGGGGGGGGGGGATAATATAGTAAGGCGAGGGAACGCGTCCCTAACAATCATCGCCATAATCGAATCTCCTCCTGTCAACGTGCGGCGTAGGAAAGCCAACCTAGAGGCACGTAAGTGACTCCCCAAGTGTGGCATTCCCAGCCCCCATGACATGGACGTTGTACACAGACTCGTCTGTCGACCCGATTCCCGCATCCCCTCCATAAAATGGAGGATAGCGAGCGCTCGAGCGCCTTCCTGTGGTCGTCACAGAGACGAAGTACGAGCAATCGATAAAATGTATGTAGCACACACCTCCGCCCTGCCCTTCACGGACAACCTCCGTCGACGCCAAGTCTGACCGGCAGCGTCGACCTTTGCTCGTACTTCAGACCATTTTTTCTCCAGCTGGAGGTCGGGTCCAAACCACACTCCAAGAATGCGGACAGGACCGTCCGTCCAACCGAAGGGCCCCAGAAGATCGACCCCCTTCCAAGCACCTAACCGCAAGCCGGACGACTTGTCGCGGTTAATCTTGGCCCCTGTTACTTTCTGGTACCGGTCAAGCGCCTTCAGTACCTGCGGGATGACACGAAAGCAGATACGTCATAGGCGTACGCAGAAACCCTGGATCGAGCCCCTCCAGGAACGGCGATTCCGCGTAGGGCCGGACTGCACGCCCTGTCACTTAGCCGGCGAAGGAGAGGCTCCAACGTCAAAGCATAGAGTAGGGGCGACAGTAGACAACCCTGACGAACCGACCTAGACAGCGTACAAGCGCCCGACAGCTTCCCGTTCACCTGTACCACAGCACTGGGGGAGCGATACAGGAAGCTAATCCAGCGGCAGAAGTTTGGCTCGAATCCGGTGGCTTGCAGGACAGCCGCAAGGTAGCGATGGTCAGCCCTATCAAATGCCTTGGACTGATCTAAATTGATCAGCGCGGCCTCATCATCGTCTTTTACACCCTCTATGATCGTGTGGATCAGATGCAAGTTGCTCTGAATTGTTCGGCCCCTCAGAACAAGTCTGTTCAGGACCCAACAGACTCGGCAACTGACTGCAAACGCTCCTGCAGGATCTTGGCCAAAATATTTACCTGTGTTTAGACGAGTTATGGACCTGTAATCATTTAAATCCCGCCCAACACCCTTCACCTTTTTCAACAGCGTGATCACACCCCTGGAAATGCGGTTGGGGGTGGACTCCGACCGGAACCAGTTGTTGAACACCACAGTCAAAATGGGGACAAAGGTGTGCGACAGCCTCGAGTACAATTCATAGGGAAAACCATCCAAACCGGGCGACTTACCCATACCGACCTTCTTCAATGCCGCGTAGACTTCGCCCTCCGTGATCTCTCCCTCGCAGCTAGCCGCTTCAGTCGGCGAAAGCCGAGGAAAGTCAGCCAAATAGCTGTGAAAATCCTCCTCATGGAGACCAGACTCCTTGGTAAACCGGCTCTCGAAATGCCGCCGAAACGCCTCGCACATGTCGTCAGTGGCTCGAAGAGTACGTCCCTCCGGGGTATCTACTTCACGAATGTAATGATTGCCACCTCGACGGACCTCGTCCCTGCGCAGATCTGCGCCCATGTTCATAGCTTCGGAAGACATCTTGCTTAACCTATGTCTAATTACCTGGCCCATGTAGCGCTCGCTATTCGAACGCTCCACGGCCTCCCTAGCTAATGCTATCTCTAGGGGATCCACCAGCCACCGCCCGGGAAAGACTAGCCTTAAGTGTCTTCACCTTTTCAGCTCTATCTAGAGCGAGCCGTTTGCTGAAATCCGTGGTGAAAGACCTAATCCTACACTTAAGTCGATCCCACAACTTATTCCCGATAACTGCCCCCACTAGCTCCCCCTGCACTAAGCTTGTTAGCTGCTCCTGGAAGTCCCGCCTGTCTAGTAAAGACAGATTGAACTTCCAGTAACCAGACATTCTAGGTCTATGGTCTAACGCCACACGGGCACAAACGAGTTTGTGGTCCGTATAGCCTACCCAGTGGAACGTGGGACAATCTATGTCGGCTCCTCTAACTAACATCCTGTCAAGGTAGCCAACTATTAGTCCATGTCCACATTTTTCCCCCGGGGTGATCGACCCGGTATCTATCAACGAGACCAAAATCGTTGATCAGATCAACCAGGCTACGATCGCCCCTACACCCGCTAGCTCCTCGTCCCCTGTCTAACTTGGGGTCCAGGACGGCATTCCAGTCTCCCACTAAGACTAGGCGCGTTGAATCCACCAGGAAAAGCCCCAACCGCCGAAAAAACGAGACTCGCTCCTCCTGGTCATTGAGCGCATAAACCGCAACGAACCACTTTTCACGTCCCTCGGCATCGGTATGCACAAGGTCAACATTCGCATCAAGAGTCTAACCAGCAAAGAAACTCTTCTGGCAAACCGGTCCCCATATACTGAATAGACGACAGTCGTTAGACAGCACACACGCATCGGAACTGCAAACAAAGATCGCGCAACATCCACGCCGAAAGACAAGAGATCCCGGAGCAGGCTAGCCGCCTTACCCCGATCCCTCAAGCCCTTCGCATTCAGACTAGCTAACTTGATTGACATCGTTTAAGCCTGCAAAAAAGAGAAGAGTAAAAGCGGAAATCTGCGTCAGTAAGGACCCCGACGGATTGTCCTAGGCTCCCTGTGCCCAACTCCGTCGTCATCCGACCATCTAGGACAATCCCGCCAACGTCCGTAGGGTAAATTAATTTAACCGCCCTATATAAGGAGGGATAGAGCAAAACTGGGACCCTCCCCGCACAAAATTGCTTAAGTTTTCTAAATTTTCATTCTCAAGTTCCATTATCCTGATGTTGGGGTAAGCCTATTTGGCCTCCAAAAGGTGGCCCCAGACCTTTAAGTAATGTACTGTGTCCCTCACGCAAGTGATTACTCCCGGGACACCAGGGAACTTTCGGGGGTCCTCAATAGACTTCCCTTTAATTTTTTTCTAGTTTTAGTAGTGGCCTTAAAAGGTTCCTCCTTTGCTTTGACAAGCCCTTTCTGACCTCTTCCTTATCCACCTTGCATATGGCGTCTGGGCCCGGGTAATACATTTTTTTTCTTTTTCTCCCTTGAAGGGTGGGGAGGAGAAGAAGTGGATGTGTGTGTGTGTGTGGGGGGGGGTGGATAATGAACTGAGTGAGGACATGGAGGGAGTGGGGGAAGGAGCACGAGAAGGTGCTTTCTTTTGGCGAATCAGGGACGGAGAGTGACCTGGTTCTGTCCATGGCGCTCTCTGCCCTGCTACGGCCAGAGTGCTTTTGTTGAGGTTCATCTTCCTCCTCGTCCTCTCTGCTTCTTTTAAGCGGTGCTGCCCGAGGTGGAGGCATTTTCCACCTCCATTGGCGCTTCTCTCTGTTGTTCTTGTTTCTGCCCTTGGTATTGCTACTGCTTTTGCTGTTCGCTTTGTTGCTGCTGTTTGTTGTTTTTGGTGCGGTTGTTTTTGTTTCGCCTTCTCTTGCACCTTCTTTGTGGGCTGCACCTCCTTTTGTTGCTGCTTAGATTCTTGATGCTTCTTGGGTTGGTATATCCTGCGGTGTCGGAACATTAGGGGATTTCCGACCTTTTACTACCTCCTCCCAGGTTCCCTCAAGCGATTTTGAGGTTGACCCCTCTTCTGCTGGTTTCGCAACCACTGTTGCTGCTGTCACTGTCGCTTCTGTCGTTGCTGGACGGGGCGGCTGTTTTGAGTTTTTGCCAGGGCACTCTTTAGCCTCAACGACCACCAACATCCATTTGTCACGGCAAACTAGGACATTATGTATCGCTACAAAATGTTGTCGATTCACCGTCATTTGGACTTCCATGTCCCCAGTTTCTATCCCTATTTTACTTGTGAGGGCCTTGACTTCATGAACTTCACCATATTTGAAGAAAGCCCCCATTCTATCTTCTGTGATATCCACTGGTACTCCATGTATCGTTACTTTCGTCCTGTGTGTGCCCATGTACTCCGTCTGTATGCGCAAGTTTTTAGTTGGTTGACACGCTTCCTGCTAATTCCTTGGCTTGTTACTCAGTTGCCAGCAATATGTCCCATAATGCATTTGTTCTCCTGGCGAGAACTTTTGGTCTAATTTGTAAAGCTTTCAGGGGCTTTCATGTTATCCCTGCTGAGTCCAATTAATTTCCGAGTTTTAACATCGGAAGTCAGCAGGGAAATTTTCCGAGTACTCACGGCATTCAATGCTTCCTAAATGGTTAAAAACTCATTTCCTTTGAGTCTTGAAATTTTTTTCTTTGTTTCCTGTAAAAGGCTGGATCTTTTGTAAGCGGCCAACTTTCGGACCAGGCCGTTTTTGCTGGTGACACCGTGTTGGAAAGCGGTGTATTATTTTCTTCATTGTCCGCCATGATGGATTTTTTTCGCCCCACCACGACGAATAAATAAATAATTTTGCTTTTCCTTTTTTTAAATTATTTTTTCTCAAACGTAAAATAAATTAGTCAAAAACAAATATAAAAACAAGAACGTGCAAAATCAAAAGGCAATACACAATTAAAACAAATATGAAAAAGGAAAATAGACAACAACAAAGGCAAGAAAAAAATTCACAAAACTAAAAGGCTGAAAAATTCAAATATAAAAAACACAAAAAGGAAAACAAACAAGGAAATAAAGTAAAATGTACACAAATAATATGTAAAAAACTGAACCAGGAAAACTCAAAAAATTCAAAGAGGTTGCAAACAATAAATAGCTTATCGGTTTAAGCTCAAATTGGACCTTATGACGAGTGACAAAGATTCAAACGGCAACTGAAAAAGGTCTGACCTGCTAACAAGGTCATCCTTTGGGATGTTCACCATTTCAAATAACGACTTTTGGCTGCCGCCTACACCCGGTGGTGTAACCACGTTTTAGTGGGCCAGTCCTCAGGGTCTTAGAACGAAGTTTTAATCACTGGGCTAAATCTGCACTGGTCAATGCTGACGCTGGTCGCTTCGATCCACACCAACACTTCCCACGTTGTGTTCTTGATCTCAGAGCCGTGGAAGATCGAATGTCGTCGTAATGGTAGCGCCGGTTCAAGTCGTGGCGAGTACTACATTAAGGAAGAAAATATATTCACGACGAAAAATAAAACTAAAGATTAACCATTAATCTTCAATTCCTTTATATAGTTCATGATACAACAAAAATTAACCCTTCCTGCATCAATCTCTATCGTGACACTGAACCTTGTCTAAACTTTGGCTGGGCTCAAAGTTCTTGGAATCTGGAAATCTGGTGGTAGCTAACGTGGATTTCAGAGGCACTCAATGCGGTTTCTCATCCCAAAGTAATTTGCTTGTATGAACCTCGGCCCCAAAATGGCTTGGGTCTGAAGTGTTCTGGGGACTCAGTGATTCCTCTAATTTTCATTAATCCCCACAAAAGTTTTATTTGTTCTGTTTCTGCTTTCTTAATCAACTTTCCAAATTTGGAGAATTATCCACCTTCTTTGGGAGTAGTCAAAGGTATTGTCCCTCTCTTAACGCCACTTCACACATGCGGGGCTAAATTCTTCCCCTTCCGCCTTCTCGCGTCCTGGGTATGACGTTAAACTGCATCCAACAGCAAGGCCTCTGATCAGGAGTTTTTGAGGAAGCGTGGAACCACCTCTTAATTGCTGGTGTTCCCAGGTCCACCCTGAGCCGGGGTGGTAGCCCATGTTGTGGTCCCAGCTATGGGAAAATAGTGAACTTCCAGGTCTTTTCCAGCACATTGAAACAATGATGTTGCCAGCTATACGTTTTTGATATTTTTAGTAAATACTGGATCTGGCATTAAATAACCCATAGTGGTTGATATGCCATAAAACCCCAAACAAACAACCAACCGCCTTCTCGATATTCTAACTCTGCACACTTCTGAGGGTTGCCTTATTTGTCTTTGTGACAAATCTAATCTTTAAAGTGCATAGGTAAAATGGCGTAGTTTATTTTCATTAATTTCAATTCTGACTCGCTTCCCTACCATTACCTCTGTCCAGCGAAAACAAACTCGACCACTGCTTCACATTTTAACCTTCTGAGCGATAGATAAAAAATATTTCCCAATTTTGTTTTCGTCAATGAAAATGTTTACCTAAATTCTCGACAGACATGCTGCTCTCCATCCTTAGCCCGATCGTTGTGTTAGGCCTGTTACGTTAGGATCTCTGTTCCGGTTTATATTTTATTTGGGGCTTAACGCCTTTTCTGCTTAGAGTTAATGTCTAGCCACCTCACAGCCGCAGTTTCATACCAGTCTTTATGCTATTTTTCGTTATGGGTCAAGGGTACTCCTGTTTCGTATTCACATGTTGTAATTACTCATCTAAGAAAAATTCCTTTCTGAAAAGGAAAAAAACAAACAAACGAACGAACGAAACTATTTTTCTATAATAAATAAGTATTCTATAATATTTAAAATGATATTGTATAATAAAAAACTTTTTAAATTTACATTTTTCTGTATACGTTTTAACGGGCACAGTGGATGAAACGTTATTTCACTTTGCACTTGGGTGGGGGACTGTTATACAGTTCTTATAACGTCCAAAGTTGCTGGTTAGTAAGACTAAGAAAAACACTGGAAACAAGATTGTAAAGAAGTATTTAATCACAGAACATGGATTGAGAATACATTAGTTGAGTGCGACAACATTGCGACCCACTTTTTGCCACTGTTTTCTCACAGCGGAGTCCATGTTTCAATAAGTGTAGATTATAACTAACCATTCTATGGCGGCAATAACTGCTTTTTCGGACTTTGCGGCGACGAGTAACTGCTTACTCTGACATTGGTACGGCTGCTTGGTTTATTTCTTTGCACGACTCCCAAAAACATCCCGTGGTGGGTAAGACGATAAACTACATCCAACAGAAAGGCCTCTTATCAGCAGGTTTTGAGGAGCGTGGAAGCTGATGTTCTCAGGTCCACCCAGACCCGGAGTGGTAGCACGTGTTAGGGTCCCAGATATGGGCAAATAGTTAACCCTTAAACTGGGGTCAAAACACCATGAAATGTAAAAATAGGTTTTAATACCAGAAATATTGTAAAAAAAAAAAAAAAAAAAAAAAAAAAAAAAATTACCAGCAATAAATATTTGAAAGAAAAATGTTACAGAAATAAATTTTTTGAAAGAAATTGAAAAAAAAAATTACCAACAATAACAATTGTCGGCATTAAATAACAGAGGTTGATATGCCGTAAAACAAAACTAAAAATATGATTATATGTTAAGGTTAATCGAAAAGAGACAAAAGGTGAGTCTGTAAGAGTCCCAACCGAGTTAGTATTCTCAATTCTGTTTGTCATTTCTTACGTAGACGAAATGAGCTTTGACAGCTAGGCGGCCAGAATTATTCCGCGTACCAATTTCGTTCTCTGCAAAGGTAGCATAGGAAATTTGTCCAGTATCCATCTTTTGATTTCACAGTCCGTTTCAGGACTTTCATCAATCTCTCTCCCTCTCTGATTACTGCTTGCATGTCAAATGTTAAGTTGCCGCACTCTAAACACAAAATGCTTTATCTACGCTTCTTTCTCAACAATAGTGACAGCGAATGAATCTGACGTCTGCAGAGAGGAGCTGTGTCGCATCGCCGTTTCTTAAAGGCATGAATCCGTTTGCGCCCCAGTCGAATATCCACCAAAATACCATTTTATTCAGCTACCTAATTGCAAATGACTTGTTGCCACATATCTTCAATACCTGTGCGTTAAAATTTCGCAGCTTTTGATTAAACGATTTTTGAACTACTGAATCGATCATTTATTCACCCCCCCCCCCGCATTCAAAGCATCCTGCAGCAATGAAGAATGGTAATAATCGGTTGGTGTAAAGTGAACACTGTAGGTGGGGTAAAACAAACCAACAGTTCCAGACGCTCTTTCTTTGTTTTTGCTATGTGCTGCCTCGCCATGGAGAGCAAATTTTTTTTTTCGTTTTGACGAGCACAGCGCTTTTCGAAAAAAATCGTTATGGACACTTAACAGCTCCTGGACGGGTGCATTTAGTTTCATTGCATTTTAAGTAACTTAAAATAATAAATTCACAAAATGCATATTATTAACATCCATCGAGAAGAACCTTTTGCATTGAAGATTATCGGATGCAATCAGTTTTGTTAAAAAATGTTATTAGGATCACTTGCAATTGGTTCCCTAAAACGGAAATTATAACTGAAGACGATAGAAAAGACTTCGTCGTTCAGCTCAAGATGGATGCCAAATCGTAGCTTAAGGTCTGTCTTAACTGTAACTTACCAGGTAATAGGCTCCTTTGAAAGTGTAAAATTCCCCTTTGTTACCCTTAACATAATCTCACCATCCTGGGTAAGACGATAAAGTACGTCCAACAGCAAGGCCTCCATTCAGGACATTTTGAGATTGCTGGTGTTCCCAGGTCCACCCTGACCCGGGGTGGTAGCATCGGTTAGGATCCTAGTTATGGGCAAATAATTACCCCCCACCTCGCGCAAAAAAAATGGGATCAAAACACTATGAAAGTGTAAAAAATAGATTTTAATACTAGAAATACTTTGTAAAAAAAATTATTACCAGCAATAAAAATTGTCCGCATTAAATAACCCGTTGAGGTTGATATACCGTAAAATAAAATAAAGCAAACCATAATCTCAAATTCTCACCAGTTATTAAATCTTTAAAGTTTTTCTTCAACGTTCAGACTTACCTCTATACCTTTAATGAACTCTTCGTGCGTAACAGTCATACTGCCATCTTCGTCAAATTTCCCGAAACAGTCAGCCAATCGAATGTTATTGTCATCCAGATATCGTACAAGGAGCGCCATTGGATGAATCATAGCCTTTGGTTTCTTTTTAGCTTCTTGGCTCCCGTGAATAACTCTGACGTCTGGCAGCTTTTCCTTCAGTTGCTCGAAGATCTCATTGAAATCTTCGTTGACGTGGCTGTGCTTAAAAAATAAAAAGAAACGGAACTGATCAACCAAGCAACACTAGTTCTGGGTATGACGATAAACTACATGCAGCAGTAAGGTCTCTGGTCGGGAGATTGAGCTGCGTAGAACCACTTACCGTATTTTCCGCCTTTGAAGACGCACCCTAATACTGTGAAAAAATTTCTAAGAAAAAAGTCATTCTCATACAACAACACATTCACCATGCGTCCCTCGCATACTGGCGTCACGTATTGTTTACATTAATCACTCGTCCGATTTTGTTTGTATGGCAATGGCCTACTAGTCAACAGCTGAAAGGCTCCCGCCGCTACTAGTAAACAGAACATGTTTAAGCTTGTGGCCCGGCTCCGGGAAGGTTTATAGTTTTGGAAATACTTGTAACCGCTAAGTACTGAGATTACATCATATAAAAGGCTGAATTAGATAGATAGCTAATATAGTGTAAAGACTCAACATACAAATCCACGTCCTCATCGGCCAAGTCAATTAATCGACCGTCCAAGCTTACTTGAATCTGGGCGTTGCCTTACATTCGTCTTTGAAAACGCACAAGTATTTTTTAGGAAAAAAAGTGCGTCTTCTAAAATGGAAAATACGGTAATTGTTGTTCCCAGATGCACTCTGACTCGGCGAGGTAGCACCTGTTATGGTCCCAACTATGAGCAAATACTAAACCACTAAACAAAAACAAGACCCCATGAAAGTATATATAACAAAAATACCAACATACGTTCAAAATACTTACATTTCGACAATAAATAACCAATAGAGATTGATATGCCGCTAAATAAAATCAACCAAGCAACATACATTACTTTGTTTCAGCGGTATTAGTTTCTTCCGTCCTGGGAAAGATGATAAACCACGTCTAACGGCAAGGCCTCTGGTCAGGAGGTTTTGAGGAGCGTGAAACCACCTCTTAATTGCTGATGTTCCCAGGTTCACCCTGACCAGGGATGGCAACACCCATTAGGGTACCAGCTATTGGTAAATAGTTAACTCCCAAACTGGGGTCAAAACACTATGGAAGTGTAAAAATAGGTTTTAATACCAGCAATAAATGTTTTGAGGAAAAATTATTACCAGCAATACATCTCTGGAAAAAATATTACCAGCAATACATCTCTGGAAAAAATATTACCAGCAATAAAAATCTTGTCGGCATTAAATAATCTATTGAGGTTGATATGCCGTAAAGCAAACCAAAATCTGTTAAATTGTTAAAATATATTTAGATTTCGGTATTAAATAACGTATAGTGTATATTTCAAGAGAACTAAATCCTTTAAACTTACCTGAAAATCCAATTTTTCTATAGCAGGGCCTTGGTTTCTTAACACAGCTGCACAAATCGCGTAGCAACCAGCGCTCTCCATTGGATTACGAACCATCTTAAAAGAAATGTTCTTTTGGTAAAATGATTAAATGTTGCACTGTTAAAAGAAATTTCCTTCCGTTCAATAAAGTATCACTAATGAAAAGGCTATACAATCTGTCGAGACCCCCGTTGAAACATCTATTTTTCCTAATTTAGGCCATCAGATTTAGAACTGAAATCTCACTCAAATTATATGTAGTTGGTCCCGATAAAAAAAAAACGCAAATTAAAATAAGGCATTTGCTTTCCTTTAAAACACTTCTTCCTCTCTCTAAACTTCCAACTAATGAGAATGCAACCTTCAAATAAAAAGCAAGAAAAAACCGAATCGGCCAAAAAACTGCGGAAGTTTACTGGAACAGGATCTATCAATTGTGACTAAATCCATCAAAATAAGAGGCTCCACGCATAACTTCTATATGGGAAAAGGCACGCCAGAAAATATAAATTTTGGCCAACCAAAAAACCAAGCTCCGCGCCAGTAGTTGGGAGCCTTGTCAAAATAGATATAAGCAGACAGTCGAGAGGCAGAAGAGAAGGGACCGCCAGAGCAAACAGCCATTCGTGAAGTTAAGCGGTCATCTGTTTAAGACGTTTTTCCGCCCTTAGAGCCGATTGACGCCGCACCTATTTCTAAGATAACTACTACGACTGCTACGAAGATCTGACTTATAAACGAACTTTTGTTATCCCGAATTACAAAGGACTCGCTCCAATCAAAATATTTTTAGACCTTCGATTAGTTCGTTTTAGTTCCGATAAATAATACTAAGTCTCTCCGGCAAATATCCACATATGAGAACTACGCTTGCAAAGTATCCCGTTTTAAGGTACAAAAGTGAAACAAATCCATGACAATGTTTTCAGAAATATCCTGACTGACTTGGCATCAACCATCTCTTCGCTTTACACGAGTCTGCATCAAATATTGAATTACCAAGACTTCATAGGAGAAGACAAGTCGTTTCACACAATTTCCTCAGTTCTTTGCATTTAAATTGAAAGTAAAATAACCAGGTTAATCAGTGTTCAACTGCGTTTCAAGTCGCAGGATCACTTCAGTTTTAATCTTGTCCAGTAACATTATCCATGATTCGGGATGGAATTTTCTATTCTCTCGCTATGAAAGACACTGCCGAATCTCTCCATGCAGCAACGATTGAGTTTTGGTAAATTTTTCCTCGAGTGGCGCCATTTCTCATCTGCGATTCTAATACTGGCGAGCCATTTCGAAAATGTTAAATTCAAAAATTTGGGATAATGTATTCTTACCTTGAGTTCTTTCAAAGTTTCGTTGCAAGATAAGCCAAGTCCAATAAGTACCGAACACTCTGGATTCACTCGGCAATTGCTGGAAACAAATATTCAAACATTTATTGGTTAAAATACTTAAGATTTTTTTAAAAAATGGATTATCTTGCGCTCAGGTTTTAAAGATTGACAAAACTAATGTATTTGGGTCATTCACATAGAACTGAAAACTCTTGTCTATTCGGAATTGACCAATGATACATGTTTATAGCAAATATAAAACATATGACATACAGTGTCAAAAATAGTTAAGACTGATCTAAATTCTTGTGACGATAAACATTGTTTTGAATCCTCGTCTGATTTTGTAAGTTTTTTTTTAGTCTAAAAATGCACCTAAGTGATTATTAATCATGAAATATTATCTTGAATTATAAAGTTTGAAATTTAATATTTTCATTTAGGCATAAAACACATAAGGTTTGATATTTGCTGCTAAACAACCAAATCAATTGTCATTGCTTTAATGGGTGCTCAGTCTCTCTTGAATACCAGTATACTGGTTTGTGTAGCCCTGACCTGTCAAGGCGACTGGGTTTCCCGTTTGACACATTCCAATGTCAGGCTCCGAGGTGTATGGGCAGTGAATCTTAATACAACAATTATGAAGAATCAAAATAAAAAGCCCAAGAGATTCTTTTCTGACTGATTCTGAAAAAGAAATTAATGCGGAATTTGCAAGACTTTCTGTGCCCACGTCCCTAGAAGAAACCCTGATGGCAAAACTTGCCCCTTTATTGACTGAAATGGTACTATCCAGTAGGATTATTGCTCAAACAGAAAGTTGAGAGATGGCAATTTTTGCTGGTTGAGGTTGTATAATAAAGATGAAGACCTTTCATAATATCGGAATTAAAACCTTTCCTCATGCATGACTGAGTACTTCTGTGGGAGTCATTAGATGTAGAGATGTCTCGGACCACACCTGAGGAAATTAGATCTGCCTTAGGAAGCCAGGGGGTCAGCGATTACCATAGAACTGTCGAAAGGGAAAACAATTATAACTGACAAGTATATCCTTATTTTGGCACACTTGTAATCTCCAACATCAAGAAATAAATATAAATCGGGTTAATATTGAGCCAATAGAGCTTATATATCCCTGCTCCACTCAGGTGCTTTAGGTGCCAAACATTTGGGCATCATAGAGATAGCTGCAGGAATCGCCCAACATGTGGAAAATGTGCTCAAAGGGATTCTGACCATACCGAAGAAGAATGCTACGATGAAATATTTGTGCTAACTGCTAGGAAAGCCATCCAGCATACTCAAGAACATACCTGTCCTGGTTAAGACGATAAACTACGTCCACCAGGCAAAGCCTCTGATCGGGAGGTTTTGAGGAGCGTGGAACCACCTCTTAATTGCTGGTGTTCCCAGGTCCACCCTGACCCGGAGTGGTAGCACCTGTTAGGCTCCCAGCTATGGGCAAATAGTTAACCCCGAAACTGGGGTAAAAAAACTATGAAAATGTAAAAATAGGTTTACTATTAGTGTGTAGATTTTGATCTAGTGCCAACAAAATATTACCCGTGAGTAATATTAAAAAACCCGAAAAAAACCCAACTTTTTACGAAAATAAAACCATCCAAGATTTTAATTTTTCTAAAAGAGGTTGGACTGTACTCGAAAATGAGTAATTGAAAAATGGTTCAAATATATATATATATATATATATATACACACACACACAACTTTTTTTTTACCAAACTATCGCTATGAATCTAATGCAAACATTTTGTTGCCATTAAATGACCAACTGAGTTTGATATGCCATAAAACAAAACAACCAACCAACCAACTGAAGAACATACGCTTTCTAGAAAAAGGAAATGGAAATTGTCGAAGTAAAATATAAAAGAAACATCTCATTTTCAGAAGCAAGGCAAGTAGTAGATTACATGATAGGCCCTGCCTAAGCAAAAACAAAGGAAAAAAAAAGACTAGAAATAACGCCGGTCAGCCTGACAAATACAAAACCTTCATTGAGAAACTAGTACATTTTGGACGAAATGATTCGTCCAAATTTCAAACTTACCTAAAAAAAAAGTCTATATTCTAAGGAAATGTTACAGGCTGAACAGCAAAAGGACAATGAAAGAACTTAAAAGAAACAAATAGCAAAACGACAGCTCAAACACCAACCACTCATACCAAATATCCTAAACAAAGGTCACAGCGATCTCCTATCCGTCCACCAAAAGCCAGGGTAGGCATTCTGAAAAGCTTATCTCCCAAAACTGAATCGGCTAAATAAAAGCTGAAAATCCACAACGACCAACGTCCTACGCAAATCCAATTTGACCAATTAGAAAAGATGGAGGTAGAAAGCCAGAACGCTCAAACAGCTAAAACCTAAAATAATAAAATCAACCAGATCAGCTAAAGGCCGAAAACGTTTAAACAGCCATGCATAAGAATTCAATGGAACTGCTGTGAAATAAAGGCAACTATAAATGTACTGTCACTGGTAGTTGTTTGCCTTCAGGAAGCATTCCTTAAGCAAGGTGACAAAGTGAAAATAAAAGAATACCAGCAATGTAACCATACACATGACACTGAGCTTCGTGAATCTGGCGGTACATCTATCCTAGTCAGGAATGATGTACCCAAAAGTAAAATAAATTTGGTAACTACTTTATAAGCGTGTGCTGTTAAAGTGACCCCACATATACCAATAAACTCTGTATATATCTCGCCTAATGAACAAGTACATGAATCCGGAATTTATGAAATAAGGCATCTCGCTGCACCCTTTTATTATACTAAGGGACTTTAACTGTCACAGCACTATATGAGGTTGTAAAGACACAAACAAAAAGGGAAGGACTTTAGAAATAATTATAAACAACAACAGTAATTTATGTATTTATAACGATAAAACTCCGATTTACATAAATCAATTTATATGGATTTCTCTTCGAAGATTCTGGCGGACACATGTTGTAGTGATCAATTGTCAATTGTTCTGCAAAATTCAAAACAATGATAAAAATCCTCACTGTTGGAAACTAGATGGAGCGAACTAATTTAAAAACAATGTTCTGATAAACTAGCTGAAGGTAAATGCATAAAGGGCTTAGAATAGTGTACGGAAATCCTTATCTATTGCAAAGTAACGCATTCCAGAAAGAAACAGTTACAGACCTTGCTTCAATGATGAGTGTAAGAAAACTATCAGGCTCAGAGGAGCTTTGAGAGATTTTCAATAAACAACATTCATCTTTTAATTTGTTACAATTTAAGCAACTTCGAGCAAAAGCACGGAAAATAATTAAAGAAAGCAAAAGAATTTTAGAAAATCTACGTCAGCAGACTTTTTTCTACCACAAAACGACCGTTCTGGGTAAGACGATAAACTACATCCTCTGATCAGGTGGTTTTGAGGAGCGTGGAACCACCTCTTAATTGCTGGTGTTCCCAGGTCCACCCTGACCCGGGGTGGTAGCACCTGTTAGGGTCCCAGCTATGGGCAAATAGTTAACCCAGAAAATGGGGTAAAAAACTATGAAAATGTAAAAATAGTTTAACACTAGCAATACATTCTTGGAAAAAAAATATTACCAGCAATAAAAATATTGTCGGCATTAAATGACCCATTGAGGTTGATATGCCGTAAAAGAAACCACACCAAATTTCGTCAACGTAAATTGTTTCGAAAAATTCAATTCAATTTAGAGTCAGACATTAGCATGAATGGAAAATAATTTTTGGTAAAAGTTACTTCGACCCTTAATCCGGATTTATCTTGAAGCATAATCTATTATCTTAATCTTTTAAACGTTCCTCGAACAATGACTTTCCTTCCAAACAATGCGATCAACGATAAGCATGGGATTAAACCAAAAATTACTTACCTGATATTCAAATGCTCGAGGGTATTATTAAATTTGAGAGCTTCTCCAAGAGCTTTGGCAACTCCTCTGTCAATTCCGTTCCAAGAAAGATCAAGGTGCTTCAACGCACAATTGCCCTAAATTTTAATGGCAAAATTATTCTGATTAAATACAAAAACAGGAGAAAAATGGAAACCATTTTAATTTATGTACAATATCTTATTGATATAAAATGTTCTAAACGAGAAATTGACTAAAGCAAAAAGAAGCAGATTGGATAAATTACTTTCGAAACATTTTCCTTAAATCGATATGACACTAAACAACATAGTAATTCTGCTTTTGAGTCTTGGATAAACTACATCCGGCAGCAAGACATCTGATAAGATAGAGCAGAAATCCTAGTCGTGGAACACTACACGGTCCTAGGCATCATTTTTGACAAAAGATGAACATTCATTCCCCATCTAAAATATTTTAAAATAAAATGAAGTTCTCAAAATTCTGCGTGTAGTGGCCATACTGAATGGGGGCAGATCGACAAACCATTAATTAAATTATACAGATCACTACTTCGCTCAGAACTGGATTACGCTAGTTTCATATATGGGGGCGGCCAGAAAATCATACCTAAAAATACTCAACGCAAATTATCATCAAGGTGTCAGCCTAGTACTTGTTTTTAGGACATCCTCAGTGGACATCTTATACGCCGAACCTAATGAATCTCCTCCACATTTAATATGCATTAAACTGGCGCTATAGTACTATGTCAAAATAAAATCATTCCCAAATAACCCAGGTTAGAGCAGTACCTTTAAACTTGATTACTGTGATCTGTTCCGACAAAAAGACAATACATTACAACCCTATGGACTCGGGATGAAATCCATTGTTGAAGAGTTAGGGACCTTACTCACGGACATACAAGAAACGACTGCAGCCAGTATTTCACCATGGATAATCAAGCAAACCGAAATCTTACTCGAATTAAATAAACTCCATAAACAAAAAACGCACCCACTCACATTCCAGGACAAGTTTTAGGGCATATTGGAAAACTACCCTAGCCATATACGCATCGATACAGACGGGTCAAAGTGTGAGGACAATACAGAATGTGCAGCAGTGAGCCAAAATATTACTAAAAAAAGAGGCCTACCAAAGGAAAACTATTTTCATTACGGAGGCTTATGCAATAGGGCTACCTCTCAACATAATCACGCAGGACACATTAAAGAAATTAATATTTTCGGACTCACTATCTGTCCTGATGGCCTTGAAGAAAAACAATTAAACAACCTAATCATTATTAAATTATTATGCAAAATGAGCAGCACTACTTGCAAACGAAGATATCAAACTATGTTGGCTTCCTAGCCACATCGGAGTGGAAGGTAACAGTAAAGCAGACCTGGCAGCAAAATCGGATTTAGACATGGATATAGACACGAGGAACAAAACCCCATACTCCAACTTTAAGGAGGTCATTAACAAATATACTCAAAAGGAATGGCAACGGCGCTGGGACTTTAACCCACACAATAAGCACTTTGCAATTCCGCCCAAACTCGGAAAATAGAAGTCGACTTTCAGAAAATCTCGAAAGGAAGAATACTGGCCCCCTTACGCATTGGCCACACAAGAATAACCCACTTGTACTTACGGAACAACGAATATCAAACAGTATGCCAAGCATGTGAAACGGTATACACTATTAAACACATATTAAACGAGTGTTCAGATTTTGCTCTCTCAAGACAAAAATACTCTAATATAAACATGTACGAGATCTTCGAGAAAGCCGAAGTGGATGACATAATTTCTTAAAACAGTGGGCCTATACCAACAATATAAACCAAAGGAGAATGTCAATAAAATCAATTTCTTTACAAACTGTATATATGAAAAGAATAAGTCAATGAAACCCGTCCTGGGTATGACGTTAAACTGCATCCGAGTCCTGGGTAAGACGATAAACTACATCCAACAGCAAGGCCTCTGATCAGGAGGTTTTGAGGAGCGTGGAACCACCTCTTAATTGCTGATGTTCCCAGGCCCACTCTGACCCGGGGTGGTAGCACCTGTTTGGGTCCCAGCTATGGGCAAATAGTGAAATCCCAAGGTGTGTCCGCGTCCTGGGTATGACGATAAACTAAGTCCAACCAAAAGGCCGTCGATCCGATCAATCGGCTGGTCATGTCATGACCCATCACATCTAACCTATCCCAAAACAACTACAACTTACAATTAACTTTCCCACCCAAACCCTACACTAAATATACTAACACTTTACCCCTAAAATGTGATGGGAAACAATGATGTTGCCAGCTATACGTTTTTGAAACAATGACGTTGCCAGCTATACGTTTTTGATATATCTAGTAAATACTGGATCTGGCATTAAATAACCCATAGTGGTCGATATGCCATAAAACCCCAAACAAACAAACAAATCAATGAAACCACTCTCGACAAAAACCTCTACAAAAATACGTCAATTAAACCTGATCTACAAACAGACACCCAAACTAGAAGTGATTATGTCTAGGCTTTATATTGGACATACTACCATAACCCATTCGTATATCCTAAAAAGGGAAGATGTCCGGTAGGTGTGGCATGCCGAGAGTTGTTTGCTATAGAAGACATACTGACAAGCTGCAGTGATTTTGGTCAGTCAGTGTAAATCTCAATAGATTTCTTCTTTCAACTTTACTAGCAATTCACCATAAAACACACAAACGTACAACACACTTACTATTAAAAAAATTAACTGTTTAAATACAAGGCTTTATTTAGGAAGAAACATTAAATTTCGGCATTAAATGACCCAATGGGTTGATAAGCCGTAAAACAAACCAAAAATCGCTCTCACTTTTGTGTATTGCTAATTTATACTAAATCCGCATATCTGGTCCAATTTCGTGATGTCTATAGAACGTAAAGTTTCTTAAACTCACCTTGATTCCATTTGCCAAAGCTTCAAAGCCATTTGCTCTTAGATTATTCCAACTTAGATTTAGATGATTGATGGTACTATTTTCCGATAATGCTGGACCCAACGCCTTTCCTGATCGACTTTCTAACTTGTTGTGGCTCAAGTCTAAAAATTCCAGTTTTTTTGTATTCTGCAAGAGAAAGTCTTTCAAAAGCATTTGTATTGTCGAATGAAAGCTTAAAAAAATAAATAAATAAATCACGATTTATACACCGGCTGGAACTAAATGTATAGGAAAGCATCTCACTTAGGATCGGTCATTAGACACGCTGTCGGACAGGCAAAATGGGTAGCCCTTTCGTACGTGCGTATTTGTATGAATGCTTTTTAACTGTATGTCTTCCACGCTTAACCTCAGACCGACAAGTAATCATGTCCACACAAACATGTATATGCACAAAAGCTGAGTATCTTCTACCATATATACGATTGTGAAGGCAGATTAACATTACCTCAAAGCTCTAAAGAAAGTTAAATTTCGACATTAAATGCCCCATGAAGAAGCTGAAATGCCGCTAAACAAACTAATCAATCGTACCAGAGGACATATATTATTAAAACACGCACAATATATATATATATATATATATATATATATATATATATATATATATATATAACTGAAGCGGCTCCAAAAGGAGTACATTTGAGACATGTTAAAACTCTTACCTAATAACGTGAGATTCGTGAGCATGTCATTTTGAATGATCGCATCGTACAAATCTCCGAAACATACATCCAATTTGAGAAATCAGACGTTAGTTTTGCTGGACACTCATGCGTCTTTTCTGGCAGGAGCTTCCAGATATATGTATATATGGGATAGCGATAATTAAATATATCGAGGACAATTTTGGAGGAAAGATGTATAATAAAGTGAGAAAGTTTTCGTGTGACGCGTTTCGTCCTTTAGGACTTCCTTGGAAAACATGAGAGAGCCACACGTTCAGTGAACTGGGCGTTTCATATACCTACAAATTATCCATGACATCTCTTCAGACAGTTATGTGCCATACGTGATACACGCTTAGGCGATCATATATCTTTCGACACATGACTGATGAGGGAGATTTTTTTCCCGCAATAGGTTGTCATTTCTTTCTGCGGTAGACCCGGGGTGGTAACACCTGTTAGGGTCTCAGCTATGGGAAAATAATTAACACTAAAACTTGTGTCAAAATAATATGAAAGTGTAAAAATAGGTTTTAATACTAGAAATACCTTGTAAATATATATATATATATATATATATATATATATATATATATATATATATATATTACCAGCAATAAAAATCTTGTTGGCATGAAATAACACATTGAGGTTGATATGCCGTAAAACAAAACAACCCAACTCTGCGGTAGACCAGTTGCCATCCAAGGCTATAGAACCCGGTCTGTCCTGCTAGTTACCTATAACATAGAAGACGATTCATACCCTTCTCAAGGGTATTAGCACGTAAGTGAATGTAATGGATTCGACTGGAATTCGGCTCACTAGAACTTATTCTATGTATACGAACGTCCTGAGTACGACGTTAAACTGCATCCAACAGCAAGGCCTCTGATCAGGAGGTTTTGAGGAAGCGTGGAACCACCTCTTAATTGCTGGTGTTCCCAGGTCCACCCTGACCCGGGGTGGTAGCACCTGTTGGGGTCCCAGCTATGGGCAAATAGTGAACTTCCAGGTCTTTTCCAGCACATTTCTTTTTGAAAAAATATTATTACCAGCTATACTTTTTTGAAAAACAATATTACCAACTATACTTTTTTGAAAAAACAAAAAAAAAACAAAACTTTTTCAGCATTAAATGGCCCAACGAAGGTCGATATGCTGGTTAAACAAACAAACTATCTATGTATACAGAAGTTTTTTTCTTATACAATGTTCTCGGATTTCTTAACCCCCATCCGTATATCCTACCATAAAAAAATAATTCTTATTTAAAATTTAAGACTTTTTCTCTTCAACTTTATAAGAAATTCCGTCCTGGGTATGACGATAAATTACATCTGACAGGCCTCTCCTCGGGAGATTTTCAGGACCTCTTAATTGTTGGTGTTCCCAGGTCCACCCTGACTCGTGGTGGTAGCACCTGTTAGGGTCCCAGCTATGGCCAAATAGTTACCCCCCCAAAAAAAACTGGGGTCAAAACACTATGAAACTAGATTTTTATAGTAAAAATACTAGCAATACATTTTTGAAAAAGAATTATTACCAGTAAAACATTTGAAATACGTCAATGAAACCTGATCTAGAAACTGATTTCTGACAAAGAATAAATATTCTATTCATACGAACCTATCCTAATCCCGTAAAACAAAATAAAATTTTACAAGAAATTCAAACACAAAATATTTAAAACTAAATTAAGAATAAGTGCGTTATATATAATGATCAAACAATATCATAATGCCAGATCTTTCTTTCGTTCGTCTAATCTCCAACTTCAGACCAAGATTTATTGCTAATCTATCTGTACATTTGATTGAAAAATTAGAAAATCTCCACTGCCATAAAACCGGGTGTAGTCTAAAAAATATGGTGTCGGTGTTTTCAGTCCAAGTAAAAATAGCATCCCCGATGTTTACTGTAAAAATGCAAAATCTACTTGCCATTTTCGTTTTCTACATCTGGCTACGTGAATATCTTGGCGAATGTACGTTTACAAATTATTTCGATTGTCAATTATTTGGTTTTATATGTAATGTCTTGATTATTGCTGGAGTAACACTTTCTTAGACTGGAAATATTTTGTTGGCAATATCTAGTGCTTCATTAGTTCTGGGTATGACGATAAACTACATCCGGTAGCGAAATTGGAGATTTTGAGGTGTGGAACGTCTTCTTAATTGCTGCTGTTCCCAGGTCTACTCTGACCAGGTGTGGTATCACTTGTTAGGGTCCCAGCTATGGGCAAATAGGGAATCACTAAACAAAACGCTATGAAAGTCTAAAAATACATTTTTATAGCAAAAATACCAGCAATACATGTTAAAAAATTTAGCAACATTACATTTTCAAAGCAACATAACCAGTAATACATTTTATCTGTAGGTGAAGGAAGACAACTGCGTTTAAAATATCTTTAGTTGAAGCCATAAAATTGTTCAAATTATTTATATTTTGGCATGCAGAAAAGCTGAGTCTCATCTACCATGTATTCAGTTGTGACAGTAGAATAACATCATTTTATTTCAAAGCTCCCAAGAAAATTATCTTTCTGCAATAAATCCAACTTACCGTTATTAACTTTGCCAGAACAGGAGCAGAATAGTCATTGAAATCGTTATCTGAAAAGAAAAAAATTCTATTTGACTACTCGGCGAATAAGAAAAGCAAACATCTTTTGAGTCATGGCTGTGAATCCTATATTCCAAAATGAATCTCTTAAATAGTCGTTAATGCTTTTTTTATTTTTATTTTTTAAGCTTATCACCCCAAGCAAGGCTGGAAGCCACTAGCACGCAAGGGGTTACAGAAGGTCTGGAGGAAGAGCAGATAGGAGTGGTAAAGGAGAGGATGTGGAGAAAGATAGTGGATCGATCCAGGCAAGGGGGTTACAGAAGATTTGGAGCGAGAGCAGATAGGAATGAAAGGTGAAAGGACGTGGAGAAGGGAAGTGGATAGATCAAGGCAACTGGAGATGTCGATTGACCTTACATTTAAATAGTTGGAGATTGTATTTATCAGGGAAACAGGAATAAGGAAGGGAGTTCCACAGGCGAGATGTGAGAGACATGAAGCTATTGGAGTAGAAGGGACGTCTACATCTAACAGTTTCAACGGTGAAGGGGTGGGAACGGGATGCCAGCCTCGTAGGACGTTTAAATTCATGAGGCCTAGGAACCAGCGAAAGCAGCTCATCGGAGCAATTACCGTGAAAGTATTTGTAAAAAAGACAGCGAAGCAACGTCGCGTCTCTGAGAGAGCGACTGCAGACGAGAAGACAGATCAGGGCCAATTACATTGCATATCCGTCTCTAGATCTTATCAAGAACCCTGAGGCAAACAGCAGGGGCACCAGACCATATATGACAGCAATACTCCATGCAAGGGCGAATGGTCGATTTATAGATTTGGAGGATCGATTCCGGGGAGAAAAATTCCCTGTCTCGGCACAGGGAGCCAACTTTCCTTGCGGTGGATGATGCAATTGACTCGATGTATTTGTTCCATCTCGGATCAGCGGCCAGCGTGAGACCGAGCAGCCGCAGAAAGGAACTCTCGAGAAGTTGGTCTTCAGACATTCTAATGGGATGCAGGAATGGATCCTTGTGGTGGTTAATAGAGAACAGTTTTGTTTTAGAGGCGTTAAAGTTAACCATCCATTTCTTGCCCCAGTTCACAACCGATTGGAGGTCCTTTTCTATTCGAACTGCCAGGTTAACTTTGTCAGCATCACTAGATTTGTGTTTGAGGCAGGAGTAAATTGTGGTGTCAACCGCATAGATGCCGACTTGGGAATCTATGGCGTCAGGAAGGTCGTTTATGAATATGAGGAACAGAGTAGGGCCTAGGATGGAGCCTTGAGGAACACCTGCGTTAGTGGGAACAGCTCGTATTTTATCAGCAACCCCCCTCCTCAGTAGAAGATAATTGATTATATTCTTGTCTGCAGATTGTTGTGTGCCGTAATGAAATCGGAGAGTTTTCAAACCCTCCTCTTTCGTCTTTTCACTGAATCTGGTTACAAGTTTAAGAGGAATCGGTCTTTGACAGCCTGATTAGCAATGGCGGTTACATGAAAAGCAGTATTTAGAGGAAGATATGCTGTTAAACAAAATCAAACTGATAAATCACAAGTAGCATGAAATGTCTATCTTGTGCCCAAGTATGATGATCAAAGCCGGAAGGTTTAGTTGAAATATTTTCGATTTAAATCTCATTATTCTAAATATTGGGTTCAATTTCTATTTAAAGGTGTTTTACCAAATTTTGAAGGAAGAGAACGGAATGGATGTAGCCAAGAATTAATATTCCCGAAACAAATTTAAGTTAAGGTTAATTCTTCCCCATACACGATCGCTTGAAAAATGTCAAGTACCTCAATTTGTACATTTGCTCAGATGTGAAATAAGGATAATCAATTAAAGCAGAACGGTTAGAAAACTCTTACAAATTCTTGGGCTGAGTTATGGTTACTGTTTGTATATCAACTTTATTTAAAAAAAAATAATCGGATTTTTTCAGTTAATTCACCCCAAATAATGTCCGTCCTAGGTATGACGATAAACAACCCCGCGTCCTCGATAAGATGATAAACTACGTTCAACAGCAAGGCCTCTGATCGGGAGGTTTTGAGAAGCGTGGAACAACCTCTTAATTGCTGGTGTTCTCAGATCCACCCTGTCCAGGGGTGATAGCACCTGTTAGGGTCCCAGGTATGGGCAAGTAATTAACCCCCAAACTGGGGTGAAAACGCTACGAAAGTTTAAAAATAGGTTTTAATACCAGAAATACTTTGTAAAAAAATTATTACCAGCAATACATTTTTGAAGAAAAAGAAATATTACCAGCAATAAAAATTGTTGGCATTAAATGACCCATTGAGGTTGATATGCCACAAAACAAACCAAACCGAACATTTTAAAAAAAATATTACCAGCGATACATTTTTGAAGAAAAAATATTACCAGAAATAGATTTAAGGAAAAAATATTACCAGAAATAAAAACTGTCGGCATTAAATAACCCATTGTGGTTGATAAGCCGTAAACAAAACAAATCATTTAGGGGCGATCGCGAAGGTCAAACCCAAACGGAGTACAGTGGAAGGGCCTCGCTCTATGAGAATTCGGTGTGAATTTGACTAAATATTACTTTTTATTTTCGGGTGAAATAGCAGAAAAGATCCAAATAAACAATTAAATTTGATTCAATTATATATTCACTAGTGTTTGTTATGACTTGTTGCCACAGGCTTCTATGTAAAAAGGCTTTCGACACATCCTTGAATCTTATTTTCATTAGAGGAAGTTTTCCATATTAAACCGTTTCACAGAAAGAGGTAAAAATCGGTTGGAGCATGTTAACTCTGCTGAATATGGCGTGTGGGTGACCTGATTACACCATCCGAGTTCCAGATTTTTCTTGCTGTATGCGGCATTTCGTTGTCATGGAAGAGAGAAACACATTTTCCCTATTGACAAGTGAAGAGCGCTTCTCGACCAAACTTTTATGGACATGTTACAGCTGCTTGACGTATTTCATTGTGCTTTAAGAACGCTAAATGAATAATACCCGAAGGATATCACTGTAGTGAAAACCGATAAACTTAAAGATAAGCATTCTTCCACTTTATCAATGTTTATTTCTGTAAGAAATTCACAGAATATGTGGCACAAGGCCTAAAAAGGGAGATTGGGGAAAAGGACGGTCATCATCTGTCTTAACTTTAAACTTAGCTAGCCACAAACACTGACCCAATCATACAAACAATATTCCTACCACCAAAACAACACATTCATACTTACCTTTCTTACTATATTCACCAAAATACCTCACTGTCTCAATGAAAATCCTAAATAGTCCCCATATGTACAAATAATTGTCTGTGGAGGAAGGGGAATAAAGACAAGTTAAAAATCCCCAATGACTATGTACAATATGGTTATAAACTATTTACATGTAATTAAACAAAATCATGTTAGTAATACCCCCCCCCCCCCAAAAAAAATTTAAATGTGGCAGAAATATCAGTTAACTGGACGAAATCGATGCGGGACTTAAAAATATAAACACATTCATCCATCCCAAGCACTCACACAGACGCACTCATTCTGACACAAAAACAAATACGAAAAACACACACGCGAAACGAAAGGCGCCCCGCATCCACCAGAGAACTGACATCACTGACTACCTAACGAGGGTGGGAATGGAGAGTTAAACTAATGGAAAATAGGGACAGAATAAAAAGGGGCCAATGCGCAAACACACACTAGCTAAGTTTAACGGAAGAAAAAACTAAAGAATCATAAAAACCAAAACCTAAACTATCCTAATTCCAGGGATGGGTTGCCCAAGTTCAACCCAGGAAAACACTATTCTGATGCCTAACCGCCATAGTCTTGACTTTAAGCTGATGCTTAAAATACAAGATAAGTTGGGAAGAAGTGAACTTCGCCATCATAGAATCCCTTCTGACGCGTCGTCCAAATCACGACTCCCATAACACCTGTTAAGCAAAAGAACACATATTGTTCAGCCTTCGTCATCTGCGGCACCACATTGCTACAAACAGAACTGGCCTCAAGAACTGTAGCATGCAGACATGAGGCCTTCAACAAACTTGCTCAACGGCGATACCATCCTGCATTGGAAGAAGGCGTGACCAATGGTCTCGACTTCCCCGCTACAGCGTGGGAGGTTTGTTCAGCGGGCTTGGAGAAATCTCCAGTCTTTTGGCGACCCAGAGGGCCCCACGAATCACCAGCCAGGTGAGTGATGCCTCATCGTTATTGAGGAATTTCAACCCAGGCGCCCAAGGCCATATTGAGCGAGCCTCCTGCTTCGTAAGGCCGAGATCGTCAATCAGCTCATCACGAACGGACCTCCTGACTAATACTCGATACAATGCTCTGCGAGACAACGCCTGGACTTTGGAGAGGCCATCCAACGCCCATAAGAGGCGTTTCAGCGCAAGACGACATTCGCGGTAGGAGCATTCGGCTCAGGGTGTACGGTGGGTCTCCTCGCTCGAGTGCACACTTCTCAGGGATGGGGAGTTTCTAAGGACGTCTTCCTTGCAGAAGGCGCCCTCCTCATCTGATTCGCGACACATTCGGTCTAGGAAGGCGATGCGAAGCATATATTGACTAGGAATACCCACACCGCCTTCAGATGGATGAAGGCAACAGATCTCCCGATAGACTCTGGTGGCCTTGCCTCCCCACAAGAAGGAGAACAAGAGCCTTACTAATGATATTAGTGTGGCATACGGAAGAGGAAGTACAGAGAGTCGGTAAACGAGAATCTGGTAGATGTGTGAAATACACACTTCTGCCCTCCCCTTCAAGGAAAGATTCCTCCGAGATCACAAATTAATTGCGATTTCAGCCTTCTCTTGTACCTCCGACCAATACATTTCCAACTGGATATCAGGATCGAACCAGAGTATCTTGACCGGCCCATCCGTCCAGAGGAAAGGTCCGGGAAGAGAAACTCCCTTCTACGCACCCAACCGCAAACCAACAGACTTATCGCGGTTGATCTTGGCCCCTGTCACTATCTCATAACCACTGATTTCTTTGCTGCCTTCGTTAATCTCGGCTCTGCTCGACACAAGAACCGAAACGTCATCAGCATAGGCAGAATAACTGGCCGATATGGTAGCCACAGGCAGGGAAATTCCGCGCAGGACCGGATTCGCCAAGAACGTAAAGCAAAGGCGAAAGCGGACAAACTTGACGAATTGGCGAGACAATACGAAAAGCTCCGATCTTACCCCATTCATTTCCACCAGCGCACCGGGAGTCGCATACAAAAGTCGGATCTAGGAGCGAAAGTCGGACCCGAATCCGGCCGCCGAAAGGACAACCTCCAGAAAACGCTGGTCAACCCTATTGAAGTCCTTGGACTGATCTAAATTAAGCAGCGAGGCTTCACTGTCGACTTGTTCTAAGATCAAGCGTACCATATGAAGGCTGTCCTGAATAGTCCTGCGCTTCACAGCACAAGTCTGTTCGGAGCCAATCAGACTCGACAGGACAAGCTGCAAATGGTTGGCTAAGATCTTCGCCAAAATCTTTAACTGTGTTTAACATGGTTAATGGTCGAAAGTTACCTAACCCATCCCCACCGTTCTTGTCCTTACGCAGCAACTTGATCACACCACTGGTGAAGTGTTGAGATATAGACTCCTGCTTCATCCAGTGGTTGAAAATCAGTTCCAGCAAATGAACAACACTGGCGACTGCATCAAGTAAACTTCGTAGGGAAGACCATCTAGTCCCGGAGATTTATCCAGGCCAACCTGTTTCAGCGCTTCCCAGATTTCCGACTCTGTGATGGGACCGTCGCACACAGCCGCTTTAGCTGCCTCAAGGCATGGAAAGTCGGCTAAATAGGCGTCGAACTGAGCAGGGCTCAGACCGGGATTCCTAATAAAGTTCCTGAAAGTAATCCCTAAAGGCCTCGCATATGCCCGCGTTTGTAGTCAGGGTTCGCTTATCCGGCAATGTGACGGGCGCAATTCAGCGGTCATATTCGTCGCCGTAGAGGACATTCTTTTTAACCTAGCCCTATCTACCAGAGCTTGATCCTTCTTGATAAGCAAGGAGGACAACTCTGCCTTAGCTAAAGCTATTTTCCCACTATCACGGGATTTAACTGCCCGATCGACTTTTTGTTCTAAAGCCATTTGCGCCGCTACTCTATCTAGATTGAGTCGACGACTAAAATCGGCAGCAAACGTTCTAATTTTTTATTTTAGTTTATCGCCACCAGGCGTTCCCTACAACCGCCCCCATAAATTCCCTCTGTATCATTAGCAGCAGCTAGTCCCGGAATTCCTGCTCACCAAATAATGAGCAGTTTAATTTCCAGTAGCCAGCCAACTTTACCTTAGGCTTATCTAAGTTTGAACGGACCCGGACAAGCCTATGATCCGAATAATCTATATAATGGGAACTTGGACACCCTAAGAGCCCTACATCGACTCTCCTAACTAAGACTGGGTCGAGGTAGCTAGAAAGCATCCGAGGAGCCGAGCTGCCACTATTTGTCCAAGTCCAAACTACCTCCCGAGGGTGCTCATTCCGGTACTTATCGACAAGATCAAACCTGTCGATAATTTGGCTCTATGCGATATATATCGGGTTCAAGGACGATATTCCAATCCCCCGCTAAAACTACCCGAGATGTCAAGAACGGCTCGATTTGCCGAAACAAAGCAGGCCGCTCTGAATGGCTATTGAAGGCATAAACCCCAATGAGACGCAGAGCCTTATCCTTTATGGTTACATCCAGCACGCAAAGCCTGCTAGCTGGATCTGCGAAGACGAGAGTACATGCAACCTTCAAAGTCTTGCTCACAAGCCAAGAGTCACCTCTCTAAAGACAATCAAAACATGCTGAATAAATGGAGAACCCTCTTAGACAGTATGCCCTCACGGTCATGAGAAGAAAACAGGGTCACCTGTACACAACAAACATTCACCCCGAGGCGCTGAAAGTCGCGAGATAACCTTGCCCTGCGAGACTCCGAACTTAGGCCTCGAACATTTAAACTAGCTAACCAGAGACATTTATCTAACCGATTAGGGTTGCTTTCCTGAATTGAACATGGACAGGGTAAGGATACCGACCGCCTTCCCCATCGACCCGTGGCCCATCTCAGTCTTGATGGTGTCGTCTTGGGAGAGGCCGCCTATATCCCAAGACAGTTTTAGTGCTCTATAGACGGAGGGATGAACAAAAACAGGGACCCTCCCAGCACAAAATTATTTCATTTTTTTTTTCAATTTTTCATTCTGTACAATCGCAATAGGCGGGGACATTTTGAATGAGGCTATTGCCTCATCCAGCATGGCCCAAGTCTGTTTAGCCCCCGTTCCAGTTCTTATGACTGTTAGGACTCTTTCGGCATTGAAAGATTTTCGATGTCCTTGTCCGCAAATTGTTTTATAGATAAAAAGGTACTTTAAATCCTTTATCCTATTGCCGTAGTCGCGTGCTTTATCGGCTTGTGCAGGGGATATTTTGCAAACATCTGCGCCAGAGTTGAATATGTGCTTCTGTCTTTTCCTTTTTTCTGATGCGTCCTGCGTAGGGCTTCTCAGTCTCTTGTTATGAGGAGGGGGCTTTTCCAGAGTTTTAATTGGGAAGGACTGGGGGTGTTGCGAGGCGTATAAGCTTGGAGGGGCTGGGATCTCTACTAAGGGGGATTGTTTCAGCACTTCCCAGATTTCCAACTCTGTGATGGGACCCTCGCACCCAGCCGCTTCAGCTGCCTCGAAGCATGGAAAGTCGGCTAAATTGGCGTCGAACTGAGCAGAGCTCAGACCAGGCTCCATGGTGAAAAGTTCCTGAAAGTAATCCCGAAAGGCCTCGCATATGCCCGCGTTTGTAGTCACGGTCCGCTTATCCGGCAATGTGACGCACGCGATATGTCGCCGAGACGCGCTCCGATTTTCCTCTGCACGAAATTCAGCGGCCATATTCGTCGCCGCAGAAGGACATTCTTTTTAACTTAGGGCTAACAACCAGAGCTTGATCCTTCTTGATAAACAAGGAGGACAACTCTGCCCTAGTTAAGGTTATTTCCCCACTATCACGGGATTTAACTGCTTGATCGACTTTTTGTTCTAAATCCGTTTGCGCCACTACTCTATCTAGATTGAGTCGATGACTAAAATCGGCAGCAAACGTTCTAATTTTTTATTTTAATTTATCCCACCAGGCGTTCCTTAGAACCGCCCCCGTAAATTTACTCTGTATCATTAGCAGCAGCTAGTCCCGGAAATCCTGCTCACCAAATAATGAACAGTTTAATTTCCAGTAACAAGCCAACCTAACCTTTGGCTTATCTAAGTTTACACGGACCCGGACAAGCCTATGACCCGAATAAACTATATAATGGAAACTTGGACACCCTAAGAGCCCTACATCGACTCTCCTAACTAAGACTCGGTCGAGGTAGCTAGCAAGCGTCCCAGGAGCCGAGCTGCCACTATTTGTCCAAGTCCATGCTACCCCCCGATGGTGTTCATTCCGGTACTTATCGACAAGATCATACTCATCGATAAAGTCCCGAAATGGTTTCATGTCCCAGTTGTTAGTTTAGGGCAAAATCCGGGTACTATCTATATCGGGGTCAAGGACGGCATTCCAATACCCCGCTAAAACTACCCGACAAGATGTCAAGAACGGCCCGATCTGCCGAAACAAAGCTGGTTATTGGGCGCATAAATCCCAATGAGACGTAGAGCCTTATCCTTTATAGTAACATCCAGCACGCAAAGCCTACCCGCCGGATCTGCGAAGACAAGAGTACATGCAGCCTTCAGACTTGCTCACTAGCCAAGAGATACCCCTCGAACGATCATCAAAACATGCTGAATAAAGGGAAAACCCCTTAGACAGCACACCCTCACAGTCATGAGAAGAAAACCGGGTCTCTTGCACACAAACATTCACCTCGAGGCGCTGAAGGTTGCGAGACTCGGACCTCAGACCCCGATCATTCAAACTAGCTAACCAGAGAGACATGAAACCGATTAGAGTTGCTTACCTGAATTAAATATGGACTGGGTCAGGATACCGACAGCCTCTCCCATTGACCCGTGGCCCATCTCAGTCTTGATGGAGCCGTCTTGGGAGATTTCCCACGGGAAAGTTAGCTTTAGTGCTCTATAGAGGGAGGGGTGAATAAAAACCGGGACCCTCCTATCACAAAATTGCTTCAGTTTTTTTAGTTTATCGTTTTGGACAATCGCAATAGGCGGGGACATACAGCAAGAGGCTATTGCTTTGTCCAGCATGGACTACGCATGGGACACACAAGACTGACTCACTCATTCGTACTAAAACAAGAACCTCCTCCTAAATGCTCTTGTGGAAAACAATACACTGTAAAACATATACTAATAGAATGTACAAACCTCACACACATCCGTAGAAAATTCTATAACGCGAAGAACATGAAATTATTTGCAAAAACTGAACCAAAAAATATATTGGGTTTTCTAAAAAGAATTGGTCTCTTATCAAAGATATAGACTGATGTATAAACAACATATCCGACCTTTTATCATTTTTTCAAATAAATTGTCCTTATCAAATGGAAATTCTTGACTTAAAATACCTAGGATTATTTTGCAGTGTGCAAGCAAATAAGCTCTCGGTTGCTAAAAATGTTCCATACAAAATAGGCATTTAAAATTCATATAAACTGGATTTGGCATTAAATAACCCACAGTGGTTGATATGCCATAAAACCCAAACAAACAAACAAACAATCAACTGCACTTGCAGTGGAAGAAAGCTCTTCGGGGAATAGGGGCTTTGGTGATGGCCCAACCGAGTGTAAGACCACTTCGGTCCCGGTAGCCGGCATGCCCATTACAGGCGGTTTTTAAAGACTCTGTCAGAGAGGGAGTTTGGTCGTCTGGGGCCTGACTTCCAGAGGCCTTCTTCTCTGGACAGGAAGAGGAGAGGTGACCAGTCTCTCCGCACTTCTAACAGACTGGTTTACGGCCGGTCACGATGACCGGCAGCTTCAGGCCACCTACGTCAAGACAGTAAGGGATGGAGACGAACGCCTTGCGATCTAGCATGATATCGAAGCTCCATCCCCCAGTCACGCTATCACAGGACGCACGCAGAATCTCGCCGTACTGGGACGAGAAAGCCGCCAGGTGCTCCCCGATGTTATGCTGGTCCTTGGCCGCCCTTGTACTCTGTACGGAGAATTAAATCCTTTGTGATCCATTCTCTACTTGTAGCTTGTATGCAGTCTTTGGCAGTGGGTAGCAGCACGTCCTACATGAAAAAGCCCTTGCCCTTAACTATTGGAAGTGGCTCAAACCCCAGGGACTCCAGTGTTTTCACCACTGTGTCTTTCGTCGAACGACAAATTTTGCGCGAACGCTTGTCGACGACGAGACGGATACTATTCTTTTGTCGATTTTCTTAAGTTCAATTGGATCCTCCAAGAGCCTACCTTTACCACAAAGTGTGCGTAACTCTTGGCACGCTCCAAGAACTCAGCAATATCGATAATGCTTTTAGTAGGGGACTTCCAACAAGAGGGCGATTCCCCGACCTCTGCATTATCACTTGAGTTGTTTTTTTACTTGGTTATTACTGGCATCTACGCTATTGCTTTTTTCGGACTCTGTAGATTTAGACGTTTTTTTTTTTAGTACGTCTATGATTTCCTCATTTGTAGGAATACTGGCTAAGGCTGGATATTCCTCAATGTTATTTTTGTCGGGCGGATCTTCGGATTAAAAATGTTTCTTCACCGATCTCCTGAAAGAAGCCATTTTAGGCTCTTTTTTATTTTTTTATTTTTTTTTTTTTTTACAAATTAATAAAAAAGTTGCTTTTTTCCTTCCTTTCCATTTTTAAAGGGAGCGGTGAAAAAAGGGAAGAATAGTTAATAAATACCGCCTTATAGGCGAAACAGCAGGTAACAGACAAAAAAAAAAGTACAATAAAAACACAAAGCTCACCCGAAAGCGAGACAACAAAAGATAAAAAAAAGGAAATGACGAAAAAAATAAAACAAGATTCACGAAAAATAAAAAAATAAAGTTCACCTAGAGGAGAAACAATAAATTTACAAACACAATAAAACGAAAACGCGAGACAAAGAAAATACGAAACTTACAACAATAGACTGGGCTAGTCACAAAAAACAAAATGGCTGTCGCTACGAAAGCGAGTCAACCCAAAAAACAAATAAAAAGAAAATGAATAGACAAATTGGACAATTAGACAATATACAAAAATTAGAAAACAAAGTTCATCTAAGGGCGAAACAAAAATTTTAAAAATAAACACGTAAAACGCTAGAAAAGGAAAACGATATACAAAGAAAATACGAAACTTACAACAGTAGACTGAGTTAGTCACAAATCAAAAATGGCTGACGCTACGAAAGCGAGCCAACCCAATAAACAAAATAAATAGACAATTAGACAATACAAGGATTAGAACAAATATGGCACAGAAAAATTTAAAAACAATACACGGAAAACTTAAAGGATATTAAAAGGAAAGAAACAAAGAAATAACACGTAAGAAGAAATTAAAGTCGTAAAAAAAATAACGCGGAACACTGGTAAGGGTTACAAAATAAAATACGAGGATATATTAAAAGAGAAATTAAAGAAAATAAAAATAGGAGTCTAAAATGAAAGGGAAAGAGCAAAAATAAAGAGGTAAAAATAAAAATGGGGAGGGTAAAAAAAAATCAAAAATCTTTTGCAAAACAGTCGTAATAAACACAAAAGACGGCAATAAAATCAAACTTAATTGTTTTGTAACAAAGACACATGTGAGCAAGTTCTCGGCAGAAGAATTCAAAGTGGTGGCTGCGATTGCTAAATTGTTTTGTGGAAAGACAGTATTTATTTATTAGCCAACCGCAGGCGAATAAATTGTGGGCGTGGAAAGTGTAGCAGTTGCTACAAAAGAAAGAGAAGAGAAAAATAAAAATAAAAATGGGGAGGGTAAAAAATTGAAAAAGAAAAAAGACTTTTCAAATATCAGTCAGTACAAAATTGAAACGTAAGAAAAAGTCAAATAAAAAAAACAGACTTAACAATTATTGAGGTGGCAAAAAAAAAAAACAGTCAGTAAAAGGTCTTGAAACAGAAATTTTATTTCACTTTATCGATACATGTGGAAAAAAAATCAACTGCTTATATCTATTGTCAACTGTTCCATTCTCAATAGAGGTTTAAGAGAGATCTCAATTACTTCTGAATACTATATTCTCCCCCACAGACCTACTTATTCGTAGGGAATAAAGTCCTCCCATTGACCTGGCTTTCTGCGGGTTTTCTGGGGGACGACTCGTTGGCTCGGCTTCCATTTCTGGACCGGACGACGTTTCGGTATTGTCTTGTTTGACTGGTTTCGGGCTAAAGGAGCGTATTTCGAAACGCTTTTCTTTCCTTTTCGACGGCTTGGCATCTGAAGATTTAGTATCTGTCTCAGATATTTAGTGAAGCCGCTTTAGTGGTACCGATACATTGTCCGAAATAGGATCACTTTGGGCTCTGTAGGAATATTCAGATTCATTTTGTAGGGACTCTGGATTTGACGTATGGCGGAAGATTACCTGAGGGGGTCAGACTGGTTCTGTGAACAGGGAGTGTATCTCCCTCTGGAGTAGTTGTGCATTCAAAGACATTCCCTGCAGGGGCTAGATCCCTTAAGGAGACAGTAGTTTGCCTTTCCTCCGAATTTCGAACCACTACATACTGTGAGTTTGCTTCGATTAGTTCTACGTCGCTCACTAATGGGTCATGTTTACGCTAAGTTGTGCAAGCTACGATGGGAGTGAGGTACCTGATGAGCTTCATCATGGGAACGAGAAGAACCTTTCATGTGGAGTAGCATTTGTTGCTGTACAGTTTTTATAGCGTATAAGGCCATTGGGAGGAAACTTTCCCACTCCGATCGAACTCTTGCGATTTGCGGCCGCCAATTGTACTGTCTTCCATATTATACCGTTGTATCTTTCACACTGTCCGTTGCCTTGGGGATTATAAGGAGTCATTCGACTTACAGCCACTCCTCGTTCTTGCAAAAATTGCTTGAGCTCGCCCGACATAAAAGCAGATCCACGATCCGAATGGCTATTCGCGGGCACGCCAAAAACGGAGAAAATGGAGCAGAAACCTTGAATTACTGTTGCAGACGTTACGTCCGGACAGGGATGACGAAGAGAAATCTTGAATGCTCGTCTATTATTGTGAGCATGTATTTATTTTCTGTTTTGGGGGGTAGTGGGCCCTTAAAATCCAGGTGAAGCCTTTCGAACGGTTATGTGACCATAATGAGTTGCTGGAGGCGGTTTGTAGAACCTTGGCTTGTTTTCAGCGCATATCTGACAATTGTTCGTAATTCTTTTTACGTCTTCGACAGAATATAGCAAGTTTCTACTCCTGACTACATGGGTCATTCTCGTGATACAAGGAATTGTGCCACCCGGGTATGTTCTGGAGATCTAAGCCGGTTACCAGGCCACATACTCTTGAAAGGGCGTCGACCGTAGCATTCTCCTTACCAGGGTGGCAAGTGACGTCGAATCTTTATCTAGCTATCTTCTCGTTTTTTATTTTAGTCGTCGTTTTCGGATTAAACACAAACGAGACCAACTTTTGATCAGTTATCAGTTCAAAATGTCGACCAATCAGGTAGTGCCTCCATTTTCGAAATGCATCGACTATAGCATAAGCCACTTTTTCTATCGCAGGGTGACGTTGCTAGGACCGCGAAAGTGTCCTTGAAAAAAAATAGATATAGGACGCCCCGAGACAGCTATCGCACAGTCGGAGGCATCAGTCTCGACTACAAGAGGAATAGATGGATCCACGATTGCGGGACAGGACAAAAGAAAAGTAGATTCCTGCGTCAATGTCGTCCTGGGTACGACGTTAAACTGCATCCAACAGCAAGGCCTCTGATCAAGAGGTTTTGAGGAAGCGTGGAACCACCTCTTAATTGCTGGTGTTCCCAGGTCCACCCAGACCCGGGGTGGTAGTACCTGTTGGGGTCCCAGCTATGGGCAAATAGTGAACTTCCATGTTTTTACCATGTCCTGGGTATGACGACAAACTACATTCGCGTCCTGGGTATGACGACAAACTACATCCGCATATTTGAACTTTATTTGAGTAGGTAAGCAATTAAATTTTATCAACAAAATAATTGCTTTTTTATAAAGATCACAAAAGACCAGAATGAAAATGAAAAAATATTATCAGCTCTACGTTTTTGAAAAATATTATTACCAGCTAGACGTTTTTGAAAAAAACATTATTGCCAGCTCTACGTTTTTGGAAAAATATTATTACCAGCTCTACGTTTTTGGAAAATAATATTACCAACTATACTTTTTGGAAAAAAACTTTTTCAGCATTGAATGGCCCAACGAAGGTCGATATGCTGGTTAAATAATCAATCAATCAATCAATCCTGCGTCAATGGGTGTATTTTTTCTGAAAATGACGCAACCCATTGAGAATAGTGAGCGAACATACTGAAAGCTCGCCGTAAGGCGGGCATATTTCCAGGGATTGTTAATTCCATTAGGGGTCTCAGTCGCTCGGGATCCGGCTTCATGGTGCCATTTTTGACGATGTATTCAAATAGCTTGAACATTTTTCATTGTTTAAAGTCAAATTATAGTTTTTGATAGCAACTATGAATCGTTTGAGGTTGTGGTCATGATCAGCTTGGTTATGGCCACATACTGTAATATTATATACGTACGTAATAGTACTCTTCAATTTTTTATTGGAGATGATTTCATCTATAACCCTCTGAAAACTAGCCACGCCATTTTTTACCCCTAAAGGAATTCGGCGGAACTAGTATAGCCTACTGCAGACCTCGAATTCCGTGTACGGCTTACCCTCTGGCTTGATAGGTACTTGATGATAGGCACTTCTGAGGTCTGAAGTACAGAAAATGTGGTATTTAGAAATGTTAGAAATCATTAATTTCCGAATTTTTACGTCGGAGGTCAGCAGGGATACTATCCTTCCAAATATTCCGGGATTGTGAGGAATTCGTTATCCTTAAAGGTATACTCAAATTTGACTTTGCGAATGTAGCGACCGGAACCTCGACGGATCTCTTCCTTGCGCAATTCTGCGCCCATGTTCACCGCTTCAGAAGACATCTTGCTTAACCTATGTCTAATTACCTGGCCCATGTAGCGCCCGCTAATCAAACGCTCCAGGACCTCCCTAACTATCTCTAGGGGATCCCCCTCGGCCACTGCCTGGGAATAACAATCCTTAAGCGTCTTCACCTTGTTAGTTCTATCTAATGAGGGCGTTTGCTAAACTCTGTCGTGAAGGACCTAATTCTATTCTTAAACCTCTCCCACCACCTATTCCTGATAACCGCTCCTACTAGCTCCCGCTGCACTAGGCTAGTTAGCTGTTTCTGGAAGTTCCGCATGTCCAGTAAAGACAGATTGAACTTCCAGTAACAAGCCATTCTAGGCCTACAATCTAACGCCATCCGGGCACAAACGAGTCTGTGGCCCGAATAGCCTACCCAGTGGAACGTGGGACAATCTAACAAGTCTACGTCGACTCCTCTAACATTCTATCCAGGTAGCTAACCACTCGGTTTGAAGACCAATTATGAGACCACATCTATATCTTCCCCCGGGGTGATCGAATCGATGAGACCAAACTCTACGAGACAAACTCTTCAATCAGATCAACCAAGCTATGATCGCCCTTTCTCCCGCTAGCTCCCCACCCTTATCTAACTTGGGGTCCAGGATGGCATTCCAGTCCCCCATTAATACAAGGCGCTTTGAATCCACCAGAAACGGCGCCAACCGCCGAAAAAAAAACGAGACCCGCTCCTCCTGGTGGTTGGGCGCATAAACCCCAACAACTCGGAAGGAACCACTTTTCACGGCAATATCGGCTACGATCAACAGGCCCTTGGCATCCACATGAACAAGGTCCACCTTCGCATCTAGGGTACGTCTAACCAGCAAAGTCGGCATGTCGGTCCCCATAAGCTGGATAAACAACAGTCGCTAGACAGCACACGCACATCGACGCTGCAAACTGTCTCTTCGATCGCTGCGACATCCACACCGAAAGACAAGAGATCCCGGAGCAGTCGGGCAGCCTTACCCCGATCCCTTAAGCACTTCGCATTCAGGCTGGCTAACTTGATCGACATCTTTTAAGTCCTGAAAGTAGAAAAATAAAATTCACCTACTCACATACCGGGCGGAAATCTGCAGAAGAAAGGACCCCGACGGATTGTCACAGGCCTCCTGTGCCCAACTCCGTCGTCATCCGACCATCCAGGACAATCCCAACGACGTCTGTGGGGTAAGTTAACTTGACTGTCCTATATAAGGAGGGTTGGTCCAAAACAGGGACCCTCCCAGCACAAAAATGTCTCAGTTCCTTCAAGTTTGGATTTTCCAGTTCAAATACCCTTATTTTTGTGAAGGCTTCTTTCGCCTCAAATAAGTGGCTCCACACCTTAAGGTATCCCCGGTGTCCCTTACACACGTGATTACTCCTGGGGCGTGTGGAAAATTCCGGGGATCCTCGACTGACTTTCCGTCCACAGTGTCCATCTCGAACAGAAGTCTTAAAAGGGTCTTTTGTTTGGACAGGCCCTTTTTGGCTTCGTCCTTGTCCACCGTACATATTTCGTCTGGGCCTGGGAATAGTTTCTTTTTCTTCTCCCTTAAGGGGTGAGGAGGGGCAGAAATGGACGTGTGAGGGAGTGTGGAGATTGAACTCAGGGAAGAATTGGATGGAGAGTGGGAGGGAGTACGGGAAGGGGAAGCAAGGAGGCTCCCTGTTTTAGTCAAGACAGTTTCTTCGGCTTCACTTGGTGAAGCAGGGACGGAGAGTGACCTGGTTTTGTTCATGACCCTCTCCGCCCTACTACGGCCAGAGTGCCTTTATGATGTCTCCTCTTCTCTGGACCTTTTTAAGGATGACGCCCGAGGTGGAGGCATTTTGTCCACCTCCATTCGCGTGTCAACTTGCTGCTTGTTTTTTGTTCGCGTTGTTGCTGTGGCTGCTGCTTTTGGTGCAGCTGTTTTTATCTTTGCTGCACCTCCTTTTGAGGCTGCTTATTCTTCTCTCGCCACTCCTGCGGTGATGGTTGCTGCTTCCGTTGAGGCACTTCCTCTTTTGCAGGAGATGGCACGTTGGTCGTTTTTCTTCTTTTCTTGACCTCCTTCCAGGCCCCCCTCATTGGTCTTTGAAAATGGTCCCTCATCTATTGCCGTTGCGACTAATGCTTCTGTTGTTGTTGTCGTTGCTGGACGAGGCGGAGATTGCGTACGCTTCCCGGGGCACTCCTTAGCCATGTTCCCCGAGGCTCCACACGCCCAGCAACACATTCTCCGACCCTCCACTGCTACCCGCATTCTTTTTTCTCGACAAACCAGTATATTGGGTATTATATATCTCCAGCTCCCCTGTCACTATTCCCGCCTTGCCCACGAGGACCTTAACTTCATTCACCTGGCCATATTTGGTGAAAAAGGCCCCCATTCTATCCTCGCAGATATCTACGGGCACCCATGTATTCTGTTTGTAAACGTATATTTTTGGTATTCAGGACACTGCCTGCCAGTACCTTCGCCTGCTGTTCTGTAAGTAGGAGGATATCCCATAATGCGTTAGTCCTTCTAGTCAACACCTTGGGACATATTCAATGCATCTTCAATTGATTCCCCGCTGACCCCAATTAATTTCCGAATTTTATTCAGCAGGGATATTCACTGCTTCCAGGGCCTCTGGTATTGTAAGGAATTCGTTTCCTTTGAACGAATTCTCAAAATTGTCTCTCTGGTTAGCATAATAGGCGGCATCTTTTTTTTTTTATCGGCCTTTTGTCAGACCATGCCGTTTTGTCTGGTGACACCGGCGTTGAATTGTTTAAATTCTCGTCCTCGGCCATTGTGGCCGACACCAAACAAATAGTTTCTTTTAAATTTTTTTTTACAACGAAAAACAAAATAAAACGGAAGAACGTAGATAACCAAAAACAATAAGCAATTCAAAGAAATAAATACGAAAAAGGTAATGAAAAATAAAACCGAAGGGAGGGTAAAAATACAAGGGAGATAAACAAAAAGGAAAAGAACAAAATGTACGAATAAATACGAATAAATACGAACAAATAAAAGAAATAGAAAAACTGAAAAATTCAAGAGTTTCAGAAAATAAAAAAAATAAAAAACTTATCAGTTCGTCAAGTAAAAAAAACACAAGCTGGTCCGACATGCAAAAACTACTAAGAAAAAAAGGTAACAAGGATTATGCAGCAGATTGGCCCCCTTTATTCCATTTTATCAATATATGTGGGGGGAGAAAAAAATCAACTGCTTGTATCTACAGTCGACTGTGCCATTCTCAACAGGGGTGGAAGAGAGATCTCAATTACTTCTGAATACTACAACCACCATACGAACATTTATCTTCCTTCCACAGAGTTTTGGGGATCGGTTATGGGGACTTATTCTGACTGATTCACTGCCTTTTTCATTGAACATGTTACCCATATTTCGTCACCTATATATTTAAGAAACGGTTAGTTAGGATGATACACGCGTCATTACAATTGGTTCTCAAAAACAGAACTTATGACTCAACCGCTTTTCTCTTTTTGTTGTTGTAAAGTCAATAAGATTAAAAGGGGGTTACTGAATGTGAAAGACTAAGAATAAAAAGAAAGAAAGAAAGAAACATTATTAAGGACTGAGAACAACAAAAGAAAAGTCAAGAAGACGGATAACGAGTGACTTTGCATTTAAGTTTTTGAAGATCAAATTTGGCTGGTATGTAAAAATTTTGTTTCCCTTTTTTTTTTCTTCTTCACTCCTACCAACTCCTTGTGCCAGACACAAAATTTAGTTGGCAGAAGAAACGATAGCTGCCGTTAGTAAGCGCGAGTTAACGATACAAGACAAACCACTGCGTAAAATTTTTAAAAACAGGAAAAAACATTTATTGTACAATTATTTTACAATAATCACAAAAGATACAGACAAGAAAGGTTGCACAAAAATTTCCTTCTGTGCGCCTAACACGGCAGGATAACAATATTTTCCTGGGGTTTCTAAAAAGGAAATACCCACAGAAACAAGCTATGAAATTGTTTAGTCAAACTCTGGTTTTTTAAAATATTAGACCCTTTAAAAAATACAAAAGGATAAAGTTTTAAATCCTTTACAAAAATACAAAAAAAGGGATAAAGTTTTTAAATCCTTTACAAAAATACAAAAAAAGGATAAAGTTTTTAGACCCTTTACAAAATACAAAAAGAAAGGGATAATGTTTGTTTTGTTTTGTTTTTTTGTTTTTTTTTTTAAAGAGACCCTCAATTAGCAGAACTCACAAAAGGCACCCACCTCCTTTGAAGAATTTTCGTTGACAGCAGGCCGGATTGGTTTTGGAAATTTTTGGTTTGTTGAAGGCTGATTTATGGCCCACTTGCTGGTCAAAGTAGAGAGAGGGTGTTAAGTGGTCTGCCAACTGCGTGTCGTCTCAGATCTCTGCTACGGCTCCCTTTCGTTCTTTTTTCGTTTCTGCCCTTTCGTTTCTCAAAGCCGTCTCTTTTATTTGAAAAAGTCGGCTCCACTTGGGGCCATCCGGAATTTCTATGGGTCTCGAAAACTTAATTTTCATTGGTCAATATATAAAAAGAGGCCCTTCAAAAATTTTGCTTCTGACGGCCATTCCTGATCCGAAAGGGTCATAAAAATTGCACGATTTCACAGAAGAAATCAGAGTTCGCCAAACAATTTTGGCGGCAAATTCCTGATCCGAAAGGGTCATAAAAATTGCACGATTTTTTCTTTTTTACACACACCATCTGGCTTACAAAAAATACACCTCTCTCAAAAGACGTGTAAATAAACAAAAAAAAAACAACACCTAGACGGTTATACATTTAATTTGACTTTTTTTATAAATTCTTTTTTAAAATAAATAAAATTTTTATAGGTAAGCATGGAGCTAGAATAGATTTCCAGAAGCGAGATGTGCGTGAGAAAAAAAAATTAGCATAGAATTTACGGTAGCGTCTAGTCAATTCAGTATCCAGGGTAAGACGATAAACTACGTCCAACAGCAATGCCTCTGATCAGGAGGTTTTGAGAAGCGTGGAACCACCTCTTAATTGCTGGTGTTCCCAGATCCACCCTGACCAGGGGTTGTAGCACCAGTTAGGGTCCCAGCTATGGGCAAATAGTTAATCCCGAAACTGAGGTAAAAAAAACATTATAAAAGTGTGAAAATAGGTTTTAATACCAGAAATACTTTGTAAAAAATTATTACCAGAAACAAATTCTTGAAGAATAGAAAAACTATTACCAGCAATATGTTTTTGAAAAAAAAAATATTACGGGCAATACATTTTTGAGGAAAAAAATATTACGGGCAATACATTTTTGAGGAAAAAAATATTACCAGAAATAGATTTTTTGACAAAACAAAATATTACCAAGAATAAAAGTTGTCGGCATTAAATAGCCCATTGAGGTTGATATACCGTAAAACAAAACAAACTAGTCAATTCACTTGTAAATTGATGAGACCTCCCCGCCAATCTAGTACTGCGCTGAAATTCATAACGCCTAGATAGCGGAAAGTTCATTAGAACAATTACCATGAAGAAATATTTGCAGAATATTTATCAGACTTACCTGATAAAATGAGATGCGTTAGAGTGTCGTTTTGAATGATAGCATCGCACAAATCCCAAACACACAAATTCAATTTATTTGACGAAAGCACCTGATGATGATAATAAGAATAATAAAAACGTTTCAATGAACATCCTCAAGGGAAAGTGTTTTAAAAAAAAAACTACAGTTGAATGTATTAGTTAGAATCAATAGACAATTACGCTTCGAAAGTGTAAAAATAGGCTTAATACCAGAAATACTTTGTAAAAAAAAAATATTACCAGCAATACATTATTTCCAGCAATTCATTTTTGAAAAAAAAAATTACCAGCAATAAAAATTGTCGGCAATAAATAACCCATTGAGGTTGATATGCCGTAAAACAAACGAAACCAATTACGCATCTGTGTATTTCGTCACCCACCACCACCAAAAAAAAAAACAAAAAAAACAAAAAAAAACTTTATCTCCAAATTCGGAACAAGTTTCCGGCTGACTACTTGTAAAATTTCTACTCTGATCAAGTGGTTCTTAAAAATTTGTTCGTCCCGAGTCTGACAAACACCCGACAGCAAGGCCTCTGGTCGCGAGGTTTTGAGGAGCGTGGAGCCACCTCTTAATTGCTGCTGTTCCCAGTCCACCCTGACCCGGACTGCTAGCACGTATTAGGGTCTCAGATATGGGGACAATAGTTAACTACGTTTCTACATATTTCTTATAAATACATATTATATTCATACAAATCTATTGTAAAAAAAAAAAAGAAAAAAAAAATCTTGTCGGCATTAAATGACCCCTTGAGGTTGACATACCGTAAAACAAAAAACTAAACCAAACCAAACACATAAGGGAGTCTGTGGGGAGTCATGGTCACCTACGTCCCGAAGAAACATTTTTTTTTTTAAAAAGTGCAATAAGGCAATTTTCTGAGTTTGAAATCTAGATGTTCTTAGTAACATAATTGTGTTTAAAGCAAAACCATACTCTTTATGAAAAGTGTTTATCAAATGATTATGTACGATAATTGTATTGTTTTACGTAAATTGTTAATCTTAAAGGTATCGGTGGTTCGTGCTTCCCAATTAAACTCGAACAGTAATATTCCAATCCTGTTTCTGCTTTTTGTATAATAGTTTTTTTTTGTTTTGTTTTTTATGGGCATCCTGGCTAAGATGATAAACTACACAGAATACGTTCTTATATATTTGTTGGCATTAAATAACCCTTTGAGGTTGATATACCATGAAACAAACAAAGCCGATAAACTAGCAAGGCCTCTGATCAGGAGGTTTTGAGGAGCGTGGAACCACCTCTTAAATGCTGGTGTTCCCATGTCCACCGTGACCAGAAATAGATTTTTGACAAAATAAATTATTACCAGGAAAAAAAAATTGTCGGCATTAAATAACCCATTGAGGTTGATATGCCGTAAAGCACGACAAACCAAACAAACAGACATGTACATAATACCGCATATACACAAGGAACCTAAAAAAAAAAAACCATGATATAAAAGCTTAAAATGTCCACTTTTTAATTTTAAACAATTTTCGTATAAAAATGCATAAAAATTTATATGATAAATCCCAAAAACAAGCTAAAATATAACAAAAAACTAAACTAAACTATTTTAGTAGGACCCGTCCACTCCACAAAAATACGAGCGGCCGCCGTGTTCTGCCTTGAGGCAGAAACAAGAATCTCACTCACTAAGGGAGCAGGAATACCCAGCCGAGATCAAACGGGACAACACCAAACTGGGGAGGTTGGAAATCTCGACATGGATCATAACCAAAGAGAACGCCTTGAACAACAATCCCTCACATTAACTAGGTACACAAAATGGGTCTAGCTTAAATAGGGGGGCGTCCGACAGGAATTCCACCCTTGTGTCAAAGGGGGACTAAATAAAATCAAGGCTGCTGCCCATTCACTCCAACCAAACTCGTCACTTATACCCACATTTGAAATCTGTCGACACCAAACGCTTTCGATCACATTTGATTTTCATTTTGAGATGATGTCTAAAGAATCCGATCAGATCACGATAAAAATAGCGTTCGTCTCGCAAGATTCCCTCCATTCGCGACGACCATACCACCATTCTTGCCACGGCTAGCAACGTGAAAAACACCACCCGTTTCACCCTAAAATACGGAGGCCACACATTATTGCACGCATATGCGAGATCGATGGACCGTGTGTGGCGACCCGTAATGTCTGAAGACGGGATCCTGGTGGCTGAGGGCTTCAGGAGTCAGGGTTAGATACTTCTGATTCCCAACATACCACTTTGGTTCTTACTTGGGGAAAGCATTTTCTTTTGGTATGGGATGTAGGAAGGAGATGTCTGAGCCCTAGCGGGAGAAGTGGGGAGGCTCCTAGCCTTACCTGAATTGATGTCTTTTCTGGCTGGTGAAGCAGGGGCGGATTGAAACTCATTTCCTTTTATAAATGAGTCATATTTTCACTGTAGTTGGGTCTAGCAACTCGCATCGTTTTGGAGCTTGTTTTTGGCCCAAGCCGATTTAGTGGATGCGGGTTGTTCAACACCACAGCAAAAATACTAAAAAGTTCGCCCCCCAAAATCACACTTGGCCCACAAGAATTTGACAAACTAAGAAACGAAGAAAAAATGTTTGTACGAGTAAACTAAAAACAATAAAGATTATAATAGAAAATTAAAACGGAAAAGAAAAAAGCGGGGAACACATAAAAGAAAATAGGTTACTGAAAACGGAAAAATTGAACCAGAAATTCAAATAAAAACTAAGTTCAAGCTAGGCGGGGTTACAAAAATGCAAATAGAAAACGAAAGACAAAAATAAATCAAAATGTAAAGCAATCTTAACAAAAATTTCACTTGCAGAAAGTTGATCCGCGCTTGTAACAAATGTGACTAAATTCGTCCAGAAAGAAAGACTTTTTGATATATTTATTGTATATAATACAATTGTGGCACAAGGCCAAAAGGAAGGGGAAAGTGTTGAGGCTGGTCGACACTAACTATCTTATACCTAGCTAATCAGATTCACGACCCATTCATTCCTTACAATTTATACAGGGTGACCCCCCAAAAAACGGGAACTTTTTAACAATCCAATAAAAAAAACAAGAGTGATGGAAGAAAAATATTTAATTCATAGTAATTGAAACCTTAAAACATGCCATTTAAGAAACAATAATGGAATTTTCATTTAAAAAAAATTACGTCCTGTAGAGGGCGTCCTCCTGTACGAATGCATTCTTGACTAAAATGGCGAAAAGTTTACTTGCTCAAGGTCACTGTCTGGCAATACGCACTTCAAAAATTCCCGTTTTTTTGGGTCACCCTGTACATTCACCACAACAACTCATCATTCAATCCGACATATATCCCACAATACTGCACACACACAGGGAACCCAATGACAAAAATTTCTTTGTGTTATAGAATTACAGTGTAACCCGGATATAAGATAGATTTTCTCTGGTCCCAAATTAGAGCCTGTGTTAATGTATATATAATAGACCAAACCCGGATATAAGAGACTTCTTCTCCGGTCCCGACAACTCTCTTATATCCGGGTTACTGTATATATAAAAATTAAATGATATGCAATAAGGGTGGGGAAGATGAACCCGGAAATAAACTAAAAAATAACAAAACACACAAACTAAAGCTAACTGATGTTAGTAGGACCCGTCCACCCCTCAAAATAAGAGAAGCCGCTGTATTATGTCTTCAGACAAAATCAAAAGGCCCTCTTACTAAGGGAAAGGGAAGTGTAAAATGAATACGGGCAAGAGGAAAAAGGGAAGCCCAAAACAAATTTATGGTCGGGGATCTCGACTTGGATCATAACCAAAGAGGAAGCCGAGAGCAGGCCAGGAACGGCACTTACATTAACTAGATAAACAAGAAGAGTTTAAAGACTTTTTGATATTGGTAAGTTCTGACTGTTAGGTGGTTCCGTAGTTTTGGTCACGTTACCCCTAGCCAATGGCATTTGAGTTCTACTCGAACATTATATGAGTTTTCTATGCGTTAACCCGCATTTGGCGCCAATTTCATTACCAGGATAATAATGCACTGGTTGCGGTAAGTCTTGTTTTCCTCTCCTCTCCCCCCTGTTCAAGAAAAGGAATTTGTCTACTCTATTTTCTTAGTAAATCATGTTTACACACACAATATAATAATTAAAAAAAAATCCTAATGGTTACGTTAAATGAAGCTATTATTTACCTACCAGATAACGCCCAATTTGAATGAAACAACTATTCCGTCCACGAACAAATGGCTGGTTCACCTGAAATAATTTACACGTGAGCCAGTAATTGCCTTGATCGAAACAATCATTTCTCCAGAAACCAACGGTTAAAAGAAACCATTATTTCTTTACAAATTAATTTAACGAAACTTAAGTTTAATGGCTAATTAAACCGAAACAACCGCGTCCTGAGTAAGACGATAAACTACGTCCAACAGAAAGGCTTCTGATCAGAAGGTTTTGATAGCTGGTTTTCCCTGGTCTACCCTGACCCGGGGTGGCAGCACCTGTTAGTTTCCCAGCTATGGGTAAATACTTAACCCCCAAACTGGTGTCAAAACACTATGAAAGTGTAAGAATAGGTTATAATACCAGCAATACATTTTTTTTTTTTTGTAAAAAAAAAAATTAATACCAGCAATACATGATTACCAGCAATACATTTTTGAAAAAAAGATATTACCAGCAATAAACAAATCTTGTCGGCATTAAATAACCCATTGAGGTTGATATGTCGTAAACCAAACGCAACCGAAACCATCACTATGTATACAGCTGGGTGATGGGAGAAGGAAAACATTACCTATATTAAAATAGGGTAGAGGGTCCTTCGCCGGTGCACTTAATAAAGTACACGCCAAGACTATCACTAATTCATGTCTTTCCCTCAACCTGAGAGACACACAAATTAATGGCAACATCGGTAAGCACCTTCGAGAGAAGCCTACCCCGCCTAAAAAAACATCGGCTATCCTAAACGGAACGAATATTTTATAACCTAGTTTGACGAAACTTAAATTTAACGGCAAACTGAACGAAACAACTCGCACTATGTTTACAGCTGGGAGATAGGAGACGGAAAAGATTACCTGTAAAAAAAAAAACAAAAAAAAAACCTCTGAACAAAGGAAAGAAAAATTAATGGAGGTGTTTCCAAAGAAACAAAACACTATGAAAATATAAAAATAATATAAACAATACATTAAGTAAAAAAAAAAAAGCAACAATACTTTATAGTAAAATTACCAAAAATACATTTTTAAAGCAAACTGTTCAGCAATACATTTTATCTGCAGTTGAAGGCATACAATTGCGTTAAAAATATATTTAGCTGAAGCCATAAAATTATTATTTACATTATTTGCATTGTTTGGACTGTTGTTCTCATCTTTGTTATATTCATGGCGTCTCGGCCGTTTTCTTCAGGTGATTGGAATTTCGAACGGAACCCCTTTTTTCTCCACCGGGGTAGATTGTTCTCTCAACTCTTCAAGTTTTCGTTCACAACTTCACTCACAACACTTTGGGTCAAGTCACTGGATCCAGTCAACGCTTTTATCCATTGGGTCTTGTGTCCTTGAGGACATCAGTGTACGAGTCTTTTTGACATATAAACCTAATGATTCAGTAATTATTTTTAGCAAGCTCATATTGCAATTTTGTTATTGTTGCTTTTCTTTAGCACTCCGTATTACTGGTTCCCATACTGTATTCATTTCTATGCTTGGCCGGCCGAGGAGATTTTTGTGGTCTAGCATATGTGCTGATTCCTTAAATTTACGTATTTTCCAGTGAAGTTCTTCGTTTATTATTTCAACATCATACCACATGTGGTCAGCTACGCCTGATTTTACTATTTCCCCGTCCTAGGTATGACGATAAACTACGTCCAACAGCAAGGCCTCTGATCAGGAGGTTTTGAGGAGCGTGGAACCACATTAATTGCTGGTGTTCCCAGGTCCAGACTGGTAGCACGTGTCATGGTCCTAGCTATGGGCAAATAGTTAACCCCGAAACTGATAAAAAGCATTATAAAAGTGTAAAAAAAAATAGGTTTTAATACCAGAAATACTTCGTAAAAAATTATTACCAGAAATAAATTTTTGAAGAAAAATAACTTTCCAGCAATATATTTTTGGAAATATTTCCAGCTATACATTTGAGGAAAAAAAAATATTACCAGGAAAAAAAGTTGTCTGCATTAAATAACCCATTGAAGTTGATATGCCGTAAAACAAAACAAACTCTTTGGATTTGTTACTTCGTTTAATTATCCTGGCATTAAGTGTCGCGTGTCCACACGATGTCGATTTTTTTCCGTGTCGTGGTACCAAAAATCTGCTATTTGTCAGTGAACGTCAAGGAAGTTTTATGGAGTTCTGTGTATAATGAATTGAACAGAACCAGTATTGAAACAGGATGTCGATGTCTTGGGTATGACGATAAACTACATCCGACAGCAAGGGCACTGATCGGGAGGTTGGTGGTTTTGAGGAGCGTGTAACCACCTCTTAATTGCTGGTGTTCTCAGGTTCACCCTGACCCGGCGTGGTTGCACCTGTTAGGGGCCCAGCTATTTGCAAATAGTTAACACCTAAACTTGTGTAAAAATAGGTTTTAATACCAGAAATACCTTGTAATAAAAAAAATTATTACCAGCAATAATTTTTGAAGGAAAAATTATTAACAGCAATACTCAAAAAAAAAAATCAATACAATAGCTATACATTCTTATAAAAAATATGACCAGCTATAGATTTCTTCAAGGAAAAATATTCCCAGAAATAGATTTTTGAAGAAAAACATTACCAGCAATAAAAATTTCGTCGGCATTAAATAACCCATTGTGGTTGAAAACGAACCAGGAAAGCCGGTACGTTAGATGACTCAAATATTTTGATGTGAATAGGATTAATTTTTAGAATGAAATTATAACTTGAAGTTTTTAAAAGCAGAGGCAGAACACGATTGTTACAGACTTGAGACCAATGATCTAACTTCTCGTTTAGAACTTTGGTAATATTTAGTGTTAACCAAATTTGTAATCCTATTAGGTTTCGGTCCTCTCTCTTAAAAAAAAAAAAAAAGAAATCTGAAGAGTCAATACAATTCAATTTGTTGGACTTGGGTACTTTTTCCGCTAAGCTCTTCAAATATTCTCTACACTGAAGTGAAATATTGTAACAAAAACTTTCAACAAATTCCACTTAAAATCAAAGAATTTGCTAGATTATAACCAAAGAAATATCTTGTACAGAAATAATTTAAATTTTTTTTTTATATCTTACTTTAGCTGCACTAACTTTACCGTTTTTTCCCGGGAGAAATGTGCGGTGATAGCACCAGTTAAGGTTCAAGTTATGGGCAGTTAACCGCCAAACTGGGGTCAAAGCACCATGAAAGTATAAAATAGATTTTTATAGTTAAAAATACATTTTTGAAAAAAAAATTACCAGCAATACATTTTACTCTCGACAAAAAGCCTTTTTACAAAAATACGTCAATGAAACCTGATCTACAGACTGATTTTTTTATGAACAATCCATATATTCATACGAATCTATGCTAACTTGGCGTCCTGGGTAAGACGATAAACTACATCCAACAGCAAGGTCACTGATCAGGAGGCTTTGTGGAGCGTGGAAACACCTTTTAATTGCTGGTACTCCCAGGTCCACTCTGACCCGGGGTGGTAACACCTGTTAGGGTCCCAACTATGGGCAAATAGTTAACCCACAAACTGGGTTTAAACCCCTTCAATACATTTTTGTAAATAATTATTACCAGCCATACATTATTATCAGCAATACATTTTTGAAAAAAAAATATCAGCAATACACTTTTGAAAATTTTTTTACCAGCAATACATATTTAAAAAATATATATTACCAACAATAAAAATTGTCAACATTGGATAATCCATTGAGGTTGTTATGGCGTAAAACTAAATAAACCAATAGACCAAACCCGGGAGAAATACGTAATCGATGCAGATCAATAATTCTATCTTCGAACCTGATATCTACTTGGATTCTGAATCCAGAGGATCCATCAAATAATTTGAGGGTAAACCTCGTTCGTTTCAACTTTCATTCTCCATTTAACTCGTTAATTTACTAATCAATGATACTTAAATGACACATCTGTTACAAAGAGTCAACATTTATTAATGTTAATGAAATTTCTTAGCAATGCGTGGATGAATTCAATTTTAGAACGTTTATCATATCGTCTGCTGTTTCTCTCATTTTTAACATTTTCACTGAATCCATGTAATGATTGTGCGTACTTACCAATTCTGTTATGAAGCAGTTCTCTTTGATCATTTCACACAAGGCTAGTCCTCCGGAACGGCCGAGGTTATTGTCTGTCAAATCCAATTTTTGTATATGGCAGCTGGTCTGCAAATAGTCAGATCATATCAGGAAAATCCGACATTTGTAAGTGCATGTCTACACCATGAAAATTACATTGGCCCAATCTTCTCTTAAGAGTACCGCCACTTTTATTTTTACTCCATTACCGAAAATCTGCTCCGAATTGTGAACTCTTTCAAGTTCTTAACAGAAATTACTGATTTAAAAAATATAATGGAAAAAAAAATTAATAACAAGTCATACTATTTAAAATAACATTTCTGACTGTTTGAATACAATACCTTATTTAAAAAAAAAATTAATTTTCGTCATTAAATGACCCACTAAAGTTGATATGCTGTAAAACAAGCCAAACTCCGTCCTGGGTATGACGATAAACTACGTTCAACAGCAAGGCCTCTGATCAGGTTTTGAGGAGCGTGGAACCACCTCTTAATTGCTGGTGTTCCCAGGTCCACCCTGACCCGAGATGGTAGCACCTGTTAGGGTTCCAGCCTTGGGCAAATAGATAACACCTAAACTTGTGTAAAAATAGGTTTTAATACCAGAAATAATTTGTAATGAAAATTATTACTAACAATAATTTTTGAAGGAAAATTTATCAGCAATACTTAAAAAAAAAAAAAAAATACCAGTAATACAAACAGCAATACATGAAGAAGTTAGATTGTACTCAAAAATATGAGTAATTGAAAAATGGTTCAAATATATATGTATACATACACATTTTTTTCCCAAATTGTCGCTATGAATCTATTTCAAAAAATTTGTTGACATTAAATGACCCACTGAGGTTGCTATGCCCTAAAACAAAACAACCAACCAACCAAACTTCTCTGAATCGTAAAATAAAAAATGCAATAAAACTAAGACATTATTTAATTAGAAATGCTTTTAATTGCTTTAATGAGTAAGATATATTATGGACACTATTGTCTTAAGTTTCTTTCGATGAATAAAGATTTTTTTTAAAATTTGACTAATAATTTATAAATTTTTAAATCTTAAATTTCTGTATTACCAAATTTAAAGGAAAAATGTACAGACGGTTAACCTGTTTGTGAGGCGTGTACAAAAATTTCCAGCGGATTCTGTTCTTAGCTATATTCAGTCTATTATTTCAGAAATATTGACTATTTAAATAAGATTTTTTTAAATTTCAGTGTTAAATGGCCTACAGTAGGTTAGATTTAGTTCTGCCGTAAACCAAAACCAATCATCTTTTATTACACGTCTCTGACGAGTGTCCTTAACTTGGTTTAAAACGCCTTCTAAAATAAGGTACTGCTGTTAATTCCAAGACTCGTACCGTTGTCCTCATTTGGGTTATTATGTCTACCTTTCTCGGGTAAGGACGCATCACCCACGCATCCATTCCTCGGGTGAGGAATGTATGCATGGGTGGTGCAATGGATGGCGGCTAGGAATAAATCTAAGAGCCGAGTTCGAATTTCAGTCGGATTAGTTACATTCACTTACGAGCAAATACCCTGGGGAAAGGTAAAAATTCGCATCTTCTCCCGCAACTAATGGTAAAGTAGGATTTGTATTTGGAAAAATACTTATTTTGAAAGTATTAAAGCAATATTCAGTTGAAAAAAAAAGAATTCTTATAATTCAATATAGGATTCGTTTTAAAAAATCCACAAAGGGTTGATAAGCCGCAAAGAAATTAAATCAATCCTGATATGAATTATTTGAACGACTTGGTTGCATATAGGAAAATGTTTGAAACCGAGATATCAGGACTTCAACATTGTTAATCCAAATTATAGCGGTGGAAAGATGAAAAATATAAATGCTTGATTACAAAATCAAGCATTTACAAATTAATCAGATTTTCGTATTAAATAACTTAAGTTTGCCGTTTAACTAACTTATACAGGGTGCGTGGGTATGACGATAAACTACATCCGGCAACAAAGCCTCTGATAAGGAGGTCTTGAGGAGCGTGTTTTCTTCCCAGGTACACCTTGACCCGGATGGTAGCACCTGTTAGGGTCCCAATTAAAAAAATATTACCTGCAATATATTTGTCTCTGGACAAAAACCCTCTTTATAAAATACGTCAATTAAACCTGATGTAGAAACTGATTTCTTACAACAATACATATTCTATTCATACGAATCTATCCTAAAAATTTTGTCGGCATTAAATAATCCATTGAGATGTTCTGCCGTAAAACAAAATAAACCAGATCAGGGTGCGGCCGAAATATTCCCCACATAATGATGAGACAGTGAAAATGTCGTCTTACCCAATATAGAGGTGTGGCAGAAAACTACGTACAAAATATTTAGATTTCGGCATTAAATAAGCTTAAATAAAGTTGATATGCCACTAAACAAAATCAACCAACCGTCCTGGGTAAGACGATAAACTACGTCCAGCAGCAAGGAGGAGAGTGGAATCACCTCTTAATTGCTGGTGTTCCCAGGTTCACCCTGACCGGGTGTGGTAGCACCTGTTAGGGTCCAAGCTATAGGCAAATAGTTAACACTTGGATTACATCCGCGTCCTGGGTAAGACGATAAACTACGTCCAACAGCAAGGCCTCTGATAATACGTTTTTGAAAAAATAATGTTGCCAGCTGTACGTTTTTGAAAAAATAAATTACCAGCTATATTCTTTTGTAAAATAATTTTACCAGCTATACATTTTTGAGAAAAAAATATTAGCAGAAATGAATTTTTTGAAAAAACAAAAATATTACCAGGAAAAAAATAAAGTTGTCGGCATTAAATGACCCACTGAGGCTGATATGCCGTAAACCAAAACGAACCAAACGAAACCAAAATCAACCCAACCAAACTTGTATAAGCTTGGTAAGATAGATGCAGTTCGACGCTAGTCTTAGGGAAATTGAATATTTGTAAGTAAATGTAAAGTTTCAATCTTGAAAAGGTGAGACTGAATAGAATTGTTTAAATTTATGGCGTGGTGATGGTTAGACTCTGAAGGACAAATCGTCGAGCCGAGTTTGAATTTCGGTCGATTTCGTTACATTCACTTTCGCACAAATACACCTGAGAAAGTTATGAATCCATCTGTTCTCCCCATTTATGAGTTTAAATAGCAGGACAGACTGGACTCTTGTCAATAAGTATAGGAAAACTCTGAATTCAAAACCCTATTTGAGGATTCACTATCCAACAGTATAGAAATAGTGCTATGCTGGATCCCCCGTCCTGGGTATGATGATAAACTAGATCAGCGCCCTGGTTAAGACGATAAACTACCTTCAACAGCAAGGCCTCTGATCAGAAGGTTTTGAGGAGCGTGGAACCACCTCTTAATTGCTGGCGTTCCCAGATCCACCCTGACCCGGGGTGGTAGCACCTGTTAGGGTCCTATCTATGGGCAAATAGTTAACCATCAAACTGGAGTCAAAAATGTAAAAATAGGTTTATACTTTGTAAAAAAAACATCACCATCTATACATTATTTTTGTAGGAAAAAAAATATTACCAGCAATAAAAATTGTCGGCATTAAATAACTCATTGTGGTTGATATGCCGTAAAGCAAACTTAGCTATGCTGGATCCCAAACCCCATATGAATTAAAGGGAATGACAAAGCAGACTCGGCAGCAAAGTCTTCCTAGAATTAAACTCTGGTTTTAAGATCCCTTATGCGGCTCTGAAAAAAAAAAAAGATATAGACCACCTTAAAGAAATAGGTTTTATGCCAAAACCTATAACACGTAAGATTTACTCTGAAATATAAATTTATGTGCAAATTATATGTAGTAGAAGCAGGGTCTGTGCAAGGTTCCCTTAGGGTTCAACCGAATCTTCGATACGCCCACTACTCTACTACATCTCAATTTTCATAAGGTAGTATTCATATAAAATATAAATTTTATTGCAACCTAATTATGTACAATAATAGATCAAATGCAAAAAACTAATGATAATAATTTTAGGATCACTTATACGAACATGAAAAATTAAAAAGAAGTGACAGAAGCGTTGAACCGACAACGCAAATAACGAACTTCACCCACTCAAACCGGTCCTGGGTGAATGAAGGCAGGTGTCTAGAAATGGAAGAAAGAATAAAATAACACTGACTCGGCTGCACTGAGGCCACCCATTACTTCACCCGTTCATATGAAGATCAACCAACATGTACAACAGGCCATCCCGCATTCACAATGAAACATTAACTGAATGTACTTAGCACCTGTAAGACATAAATAAAAATACGACAAGGAAAACATGAAAAAACTATTTGAAAATACTGAAACCGTTAACAGAATGTCCTGCCTTAAAGAAATAGGTTTTATACCAACGCATAACACCTACAACAGATCATGTACAAAGCATAAAACCTATGGTTAACCTGAATGCATAAAATTATGTACAAAATATTTGCAGTTGAAGGCATACAATTGTGTTCAAAATATTTAGATTTCGGCATTAAATAACCCAAAGATGTTGATATGTTGCTAAACAAAATCAACCAATCGTCCTGGGTAAGAAGATAAACTACGTCCAACAGCAAGCCCTCTGATCAGGAGGTTTTGAGGAGCGTGGAACCACCTCTTAATTCCCAGGTCTATCTTGACCCGTGGTGGTAGTACCCGTTAGTGTCCAGGCTTTGGGTAAATAGCTACCCCCTCTCAATCTAGGGTTGAAACACTATGAAACTGTAAAAAAAATTTAAAGTTTTAATACCAGCAATAAAAATTTTGTCGGCATGAAATTAACCTATTGAGGTTGATATGCCATAAACCAAACCAAACCAAACCAGAATCAACCAAACCATATTTGGCTATGGCAGGGTACATACTTGAACTGTAACTCATTTCTGCTCAGCATAATTCTAATATGAAGCAGTTTGCCCTTGCGGGTGTTAAAGAAACGCAAATGGGCCTGTGCAGGTGAAGATGAAAAAGGGAACTGGTTTGCAGTAAGCCTTTTTTTCTTTTAACTTTTGTGACTAGAATCATAAACAAAAATGAATTGATATTAACCTTGTTCGAAAATCTTCTAGAACTTACCGCAATAGTTGGTGTCACGGCCCTCGATCCTCTACTTCCGAGGCCATGATAGCGAAGATCAAGCTCCTTGTCTTGCATATGACGGAGAAAGTAACTGATTGGTGTAACGCCCAATTGCCGACATCGGTTAATGTAGGACGAACGCCCGGAATGATCGTAAGGTTCTTTCGTATCTAAAAAAAAAAAAAAAAAAAAAAAAAAAAAAAATCAATGGAGTAGTATTTATTGTACGAAAGTACAAATGTGGCACAAGGCCGAAAAAGGGGAAATGGGAAAGGACGGTCATCTTCTGTCTTAACTTTAAACTTAGCTAGCCGCAAACACTGACCCGAACATACAAACAATATTCCTTTCACCAAAACAACACATCCATTACATACCATTCTTACTACATCCACCATAATACCTCAGAGACTCTATGAAGTCCTAACTAGTCCCCATAGTTACAATACATTTTCTGTGGGGGGAGGGGTAAAAATAACAATCTAAAATCCCCAATGAATATTTACAATGAGTATAACTATATACAAGAAACTAAACAAAAGATTTTGTTAGTAGAAAACCCCCCACAGCTCTAAATATGGCAGAAATGTCAGTTAACTGGACGAAATCAATGCGGGGCTGAAAAAATAAAAAATAAAACATTCGTACAAAGCAAACATTCACAACAAACACGCACACATTCAAACACAACAACAACAACTACGAAAGACACTCACGAAACGAAAGGCGCCCCGCACCCACCAGAGAACTGACATCACTAACCACCTAACGATGGGAGGGTTGGGGAATTAAACAAAAGAAAAAAAATGGCGCCAGAAATAAAAGGGGCCAATGAACATACACACCCTAGCTAAGTTAATCTGAAAAAGGATAAGAAAATTAACTAAAGCAAAACTGACCTAAACTAACCTATACAGTGGAAGGGTTGCCAATGTTCAACTCAGCAATCCCAAAATCCTTAATGCCTAACCGGCATCAAAATGCCACTCCAAGTCAGCACCTTTCACTCTGCAGAGACGCGCAAGACTCACCCACCTTTCGCCAAATTCCAATGGATGGAGTCGCCTCCTTTCCGTCCTGATCTTGACTTTCAGCAGATGCTTAAAGTACAAGATCAGTTGGGAAGAGGAAAACTTCTCGTCCCCATGGAATTCCTTCTGTCGCGTCGTCCATATCACGACTCGCATAAGCCCCAGTAAGCAAAAGAACACATAGTGCTCAGCCTTAGTCATCGGCGGTACTATATTGCTACAAACGGAACTGGCCTCGAGGACAAAAAACTTTCCGCGCAGCATGCAAACCATGATGCCTTCAACCAACTTGCACAGCGGAACTACGACACTACAATGAAAGAAGGCGTGACCTAGGGTCTCCACCTCCCCACTGCAGCGAACGCAGTTTGGCGATTTAGCCAACCCCGCTGTGCGAAGTCTTTTGGCGACCCAGAGGGCCCTTCGAATCACCAGCCAGGTGAGTGATGCCTCAGGGTTAGTGAGACATTTCAACCCGGGCGCCAAGGCCATATGCAGCGAGCCTCGCGCTTCGTCAGACCGAGCTCACCTATCTTGAACGTTCCCCCTAACTAACACCTGATATAATGCCTTACGAGACAACGGCTGGACGTCGGAGAGGCCATCCTTCGCCCGTAAGAGTCGTTTGAGGGCAATCCGACATTCACGATAGAAAGAGCCCTCGCCACGAGGAGTACGACCGGCCTCCTCCTCACACGAGCGCACATTTCTCAAGGATGGAAAATGTTTATGGACGTCTTCCTTCCAGAATTCACCGTTCTCATCCATTTGTATACACATCCGATCCAGGAAGGTAATGCGAAGCGTATGTCGACGAGTCTCAACGCAAGGCACCCCCAGACTGCCATCAGACGGATGGAGGTAACAGATCTCGCGACTGACCATGGCGGCCCTGCCTCCCCACAAGAAGGAGAACAGGAGCCTTACAAAAGCCAATAAAATGTCAGACGGGAGTGGAAGCACGGAGAGTCGGTAAAGGAGAATCGGGTAGATGTGCGAAGCACATACTTCCGCCCTCCCCTTCAAGGAAAGATTCCTCTGAGTCCACAGACGTACTGGGAGCTCGGCCTTCTCTTGCACCTCCGACCAATTCATTTCCAGCAGGAGGTCGGGACCGAACCAGACGCCGAGTATCTTGACCGGCCCGTCCGTCCAGTGGAAAGGTCCGGGAAGAGAAACTCCCCTCCACGAACCCAACCGCAAGCCAACAGACTTATCGCGGTTGATCTTGGCCCCTGTCACCATCTCATAACCGTTGATTTCTCTGCTGACTTCGTTAATTTCGGCCCTACTCAACACCAGAACCGAAACGTCATCAGCATAGGCGGAGTACCTGGCCGAGGTGGTAGCACCAGGTAGGGAAATTCCGCGAAGGACCGGATTCGTCTTCAACTTACGCAGGAAAGGTTCCAGCGCAAGAACGTACAGCAATGGAGACAGCGGACAACCTTGACGAATGGAGCGAGACAAAATGAAAGGCTTCGATCTTACCCCATTCACTTCTACCAGCGCACCGGGAGTCGCATACAGCAGTCGGATCCAAGTGCGAAAGTGCGGCCCGAAACCGGCGGCCGAAAGAACAGCCTCCAGAAACCGATGGTCAACCCTATCGAAAGCCTTGGACTGATCCAAATTGATCAGCGCGGCATCACTGTCGACTTTCTCAATGATCAAGCGAACCAAATGAAGGTTGTCCTGAATAGGCCTGCCCTTCACAGCACAAGACTGCTCGGGACCAATCAGACTAGACAGGACAAGCTGCAAACGGTCAGCTAAGACCTTGGCTAAAATCTTCAACTCTGTATTTAACATCGTCAAAGGCCGATAATTATCTACCCGATCCCCACTGTCTTTCTTCTTGCGAAGCAACTTGATTACACCCCTGGTGAAGCGTTGAGGAATAGACCCCTGCTTCAACCAGTTGTTGAAAATCAGTGCCAGCAAGGGGACAAAGACGGGCGACTGCCTCAAGTACATTTCGTAGGGAAGACCATCCAATCCCGGAGTCTTGTCCAGGCCAACCTGCTTCAGCACATCCCAGATCTCAGACTCTGTTATGGGGCCCTCGCACCCAGCCGCTTCAGCCGCCTCGAGGCGGGAAAAGTCGGCTAAATAGGCGTCGAACTGAGTAGTGCTCAGACCGAATTCCCTGGTAAAAAGATCCTGAAAGTAGTCCCGAAAAGCCTCGCAAATACCCGCGCCTGTAGTCACAGTCCGCTTATCAGGCGATATGCCGACTAGATGCCCTACGAACTCCTCTGAACGCAATGAAGCGGCCATATTCGTCGCCTCGCAAGACATTCTTTTTATCCTAGCCCTAACTACAAGAGCTAGATCCTTCTTGATAAGCAAGGAGGCCAGATCCGCCTTAGCTACGGCTATGTCCCCACTAACACGGGATTTAACCGCCCGATCAACTTTGTCCTCTAGAGACTTTTGCGCTGCTAACCCTGCTAAATTGAGTCGTCGACTAAAATCAGCAGCAAAAGACCTAAGTTTGGATTTTAAAGTGTCTCACCACCTATTACCAACCACATCTCCCGACAATTCCCGCTGTACCATTAGTAAAAGCTGGTCCCGGAAATCTTGCTCACCAAATAATGATGAGTTCAATTTCCAATAACCAGCCATCTTAACCCTAGGCTTATCTAAGTTTACCCGGACCCGGACAAGCCTATGATCCGAGTAAACTATAAAATGGAAACTTGGGCATTCTAAGAGCCCTACTTCGACTCTCTTAACTAGAACTCGGAGCTTGCGCTAACCACCGAGCAGCCGGCCCTAGTCCAAGTCCATTTCGATACTTATCGACGAAATCAAACCCGCCGATAAAGTCCCGAAATGGTTTCACATCCGGATTGTTAGTACCCGGTTTTTCCCCTACACGATCTATCGAGGGATCAAGGACGGCATTCCAATCACCCGCTAGAACTACCGAACGAGAAGTCATCAAAAACGGCTCGATCTGCCGAAACAAACCAGGCCGCTGCGCATTATCATTGGGCGCATAAACCCCAATGAGACGAAGAGCCTTATCCTTTATGATAATATCCAGCACGCAAAGCCTGCCCACCGGATCCGCGAAGACAAGAGCACACACCGCGTCTAGAGACTTGCTAACCAGCCAGGAAACACCCCTCAAGCGTCCATCAAAACATGCTGAAAAGAGGACGAACCTCTTAGACAGAATGTCCTCATAATCGCGAGATAAAAAACTGGTCTCCTGCACGCAACATACATCCACCCCGAGGCGCTGAAGATCGCGATCGAGCCTCGCCCTTCGAGACTCCGACCTCAGGCCCCGGACATTTAGACTTGCTAACCAGAGCGCCATTATCAGACCTAATTAGGGTTGGGACACTGGTTTAAACATGGTCGGTGTCAGGATACCGACAGCCTCTCCCATAGACCCATGGCCCATCTCATTATTGATGGTGCCGTCCTGCGAGAGACCGCCAATATCCCAAGGAAATGTTAACTTTAATGCTCTATACAGGGAGGGGTGAACTAAAACAGGGACCCTTCCTTGCACAAAATTGTTTTAAATTTTTCAGCTCTTTACTTTGAGCTATGGCGATTGCGGGAGACATGTTGTACGCAAATATGGCCTCATCAAACATGGCCCATGCCTGCCGAGCCCCAGTACCAGTTCTTATCACGGTTAGTACCCTCTGGGCATTGGGAAAGTTTTGGGGCTCTTCGACATCTTTATCAGTATATTGTCTAATTGACAATAAATACCTAAGCTCTTTGATGCGGTTTCCATAATCTCTGGCCCTTTCAGCGTGGGCCGGGGAAATTTTACAATGGTCCTCCCCTGTATTATAAATTAACTTTTTCTTTTTTTTCTCTTTTGACTCCTGAGTCGGGCTTCTTTGCCTTTTAGGAGCGGGAGGGGGCATTTCAGATTTTCGTGTGGGAGAAGGGCTGGGAAGAGGGGTGGAAGAGGATTTTTCTTTGTAAGGGCTGGGATCTCTACTGAGGGGAACAGGTGTTGAGGGAGGGGTCGCATTTTTGGGGGGAGACTTATTCTTGGGCATCGCTGGAGGGGACAAGGAAGATGATGTAGAGGGAGTGGCTTTGTGAGTTTGCCTTTCCTTGTCCAACTTTTCTTTTAGCAATTTAATTTTTTCGATTTTCTCAAAACCAGGGTCATACTTTTTTCTCTGCTCTTTCAGTTTTGCTTCGGAGGCCGAGTCATCGCCCTTAGCGTTGGTATTGGGAGTGGGTCTGTCTGTATCTTTTGCCCTTGGGGCTTCATTGGGACGAGGCCCCGCTGTCTGGTGCTTCCCTCTGGCCTTGCCAGCAACCAGCCATTCCCCCTCATCTTTCTCCACGACTGCACTAGCAGCGGGTGAAGGCTCTTTGGGGAATGTGGCTTCCGATGTTTTGCCAACCGGGGGATTTTCCGCACCGGTCCCAGATGCTGGCATGCCCATTACAGGCGTGGCGGTAGTTAAAGACTCGGTCAGAGGGGGATTTTGGTCGACGGGCGTCTGACTTCAAGAGGCCTTCTTCTCTGGGCAGGAAGAGGAAAGGTGACCAGGCTTTCCACACTTCCAGCATACGGGCTTGCGATCGGTCACAATGACCGGTAACTTCAGGCGCCAGACAGTTGGGGATGGAGCGGAAGGCATCTACACTCAACATGATTTGGAAACTCTACCCCCCTTTCAGGCTATCGCAGGTCGCACTCAAAATGTCACCGTACTGAGCAAGGTACGCAGCCAGGTGTTCCCCGATAACCTGAGGAGGAACCTCATATATCGCTACGGCGGTCCTTCTTCGCCCTTCGTACTCTGTGCGCAGGATGAGGTCTTTCGTAATCAAGTCGCGACTTGATGCTGCGACACAGTATTCCGGCGTGGGTAGCAATACGTCCCACATGAAAAAAACGGCTCCTTTAACAACTCGGAGGGACTTGAACCCCAAGGACTCCAGTGATTTTTATCACTGTCTTTCGTCGAGCGACAAATTTTGCGCGTACGCTTGTCCACGACGAAGACCGATACTATTCGTTTCTCAATCTTTCTTAATTCTTGGGCGTCTTCCAAGAGTCCACCTTCTACAAGGTGAGCGTAACTCTTGGCTCGCTCCAAAAATTCCGCAACATTGATAACGCAACTCGGTGGGGACGTCCAACAAGAGGGCGATTCCCCGGCCTCTGCATTCATTGTAGTTTCGGCTTTACTTTTGTCATCTTTTTCAGTCTCTACAGGTTGGCTTCTTTTCGCCTCCGCTGCTTTCTTTAATGTATTTAACATTTCCTCATTTGTAGGTATCAGAAAGGGAAATTCGTTTGCATCATCTTTGTCAGGCGTTTTTTTTAATTGGAAATAAATGTTTCCTCACTGACCTTTTAAAGTCAGGTAAAATGGGTTTTTTCTTTTTTATAAGGAAAGACGGGGCTTTTACTTTTTTTTTCCATTTTTTAAATGCGAAACGGGAGGGTTGGTAGGAAGACGTTATAAGGCATGAGAAAGAGAGGGAGGGAGAGAGAGGAAAAATCAATGGAGTAATGTAGGTTCTCGCTTTACGTTTTATAAATAGTGTATTGTTAACTTGGCAGTTCTCGATACAAATCTTAGTTCTGGGTCTGATGATAAACTACATCTCTGATCGGGAGATTTTGAGGGGCGTGGAATTAACTCTTAATTGCTGTTGTTTCCAGGTCCACACTGACCCGGGGTAGTAGCAATTGTTAGTGTCTCAGCTATGGGTAAATAGTGAACATCCTAAAATAAAAACAAAACACCGTGAAATATTCCGTCCTGGGTAAGACGATAAACTACGTCCAACAGCAAGGCCGCTGATCAGGAGGTTTTAAGGAGCGTAGAACCACCTTTTAATTGCTGGTGTTCTCAACTCCACCCTGACCCGGAGTGGTAGCATCTGTTAGGGTCGCAACTATGGGCAAATAGTTAACCCCCAAACTGGGGTTAAAACACTATGAAAATGTAAAAATAGGTTTTAATACCAGAAATGTTTTGGAAAAAAATTACTTGCTATACATTTTTTGAAAAAAATATTATCAGCAATAAAAATGATGTCGGCATTAAATAACCCATTGTGGTTGATATGCCGTAAACTAAACCAAACTCTCTGTCGGATGACCGTATTGCTTCAATCGGCTAAAGACCTGTTCTCTGTGCTGCTTCTTGAACTCCCTCGATCAGCTGCATTCATTGAAATAACTGAACGACTCTGGGTCGTTTAGCCATAAATGCAGTCGCCAGTCAACCTCTTCCAGCTGTACAGTGGGTTAAGAGCTCCCCTCAATGAGGAGTCCTGGGCATGACTATAAACTACATCCGGAAGCAATACATTTTAGGAAAAAATATTAGTCCACATTAAATAATCCATTGAGGTTGATATGCCACAAAATAAATCAAAGATCTCTCTCTATAATTCCACCAATAAAAAACATTACACATGTAATAATAAAAAAAAAGTTATATTATCTCTTAGTGAGCCCCAAAGCAATCAGTTCTTCCTACGATAGAACGTGTTCGTGTCATACGCGTGCATATTCTCGAAGACGACCAGATAAACATATTACGACGATTAAAACTGAAGACGAAGTAATGTTGATCGGCAGCTTTAATAACCAAAGGGATAAAACTGGTGGTTAAGATTGCTGTCATCCTTTTCAGAGTTTCCGGTAATATACTAAGGGCTAACCGGAAGTGGTCAAAACTGACCAATCTAAAACGTTTTAAACTAGAAAAGGAGCAAAGGGGAGTAAAACGACACAGTTTCTATACTGCGTTAACAGAACACAATATTTGGGGTCTTTTGTGTTCTATTAGTCTTTTTCATAAGATACTGTCGTTACTTTAGTCTCACAATGGATTAGCAAATAAATGATGCCTTAATATAGGAAGCAGGCATATATATTAGGTTGGTGCAAAAATAATGTCGTTTTATATATATAAGTTGAACGTCAAAAAACGACATTTTTGCACCAACCTAATACATCCATACCTTAATTTTCATAATTAGCCAGCATAATAGGTGGTTAATTATAACAGAACTTATATTTAGTGTGAACTGAGTGCGTATTGTTAATCTGTAGTGAATTCTACTAAAACTGAACCAATTACTACAGAGTAGAAAACTTAAACTGTTTGAAAAATACTGAACCAAGCGAATTTTTAGTTTATAAACTGTCCTTTTATAATATTCTCATCTGAAGGCATCGCTTTCTCATCCGATCGCAGGGCTTGCAAAAATTCCCGTGACTCTCTGCTTCCATCCGCTTCTGTTGTTCATCCATATTCAGCAAGCCAGACAGATTGCAGTTTGTCGTCACAAATCTGCTTGGTAAAGGTTTTGACTTGTTTTCTGTTAGCTCTTCCATGCAGGGGTTCCCACAAAAGAACTTAGTCTTTAATTCTCCAGCAATACACTGAGAATCTGCGCTGGATGATGTCGTCTGTTACTAGATGAAGGTTCCCATAAAATGCTGTTTCTCATAGTGTTGTTGATCAGAGGAATCCTACAAGATTAATGGTCAGGATCACCAAGATCTATCATGAGACTGACTGCAACGCATCCAATATTTATTTGTACAAAATGTGGCACAAGGCCAAAAGGGAGATTGGGGAAGGAAGGTCATCATCTGTCTTAAATTAAAACTTAGCTAGTCACAAACACTGACCCACACATACCAACAATAGTCCTAGCACTGCAACGCATCCATAGTTTTATAATCAATTAATGAAAGATTTATAAGGATCAAAGTTTCCTTCATAACTATGTTTGATACGGTTTCGAGTTTTGTTTTACTATTTCTCTTCATGCAAAGAGGTTGATGTGCTGCTAAACAAAATCAACCAATCAATCTCTAAGTGTTCTTGTTCAATCTCATAAGTTAAGCAGTGTCAAACCTGGTTAGTACTTAGATGGGAGAACACTTCGGAACATCGGGTACCGTACACAATCTCTTAAAATTCAAAATATTTTGGCTTTAAATAACCCACATAACTGATAAGATTTAAGAAAAAAATTGATCTCCCTCTCTCATTAAGCATAGAAACTTCTGACAAAAACGATTTCTTTTACTCTCAGCTAATTCAATATTTTCCAATCCATCTATGGGCAAACAGTTAACCCCCAAAGTGGGGGTCAAAATACTATGAAAGTGTAAAAATAAGCTTTAATACCAGAAATACTTTGTAAAGAAAAATTACCAGCAATAAATTTAAAAAAAAAAAGAAAAAATGTTACCAGCAATAAAAATTGTCGGCATTAAATAACCCATTGAGGTTGATATTCCGTAAAACAAACCAAACCAAAACCATGAAATATAAAATACATTTTTTATAATAAAATGACCAACAATACATTTTATCTGTAGTTGAAGGCATACAATTGCGTTCCAAATATATTTAGTCGAGGCCATACAACTGGCAACTGCTGACGAGTTTTTTCCCTGGTGCACGGACAACAAGAGTTAAGCGTGCTACTAAATTGGCATATAGGTTCCACCCTTTTTACTGTTGATATAGTTAAGTGGAACCGCCACTTCTACTCCAACAGTTTCTTTTCTCGCATTTCTCGACAGTGGAACTCCTTTCCTATTGCTTGCTTCCCTGATAACTACAATCTTCAAAAATTTAAATGCAACGTCAATCACCATCTATCTTCTTGAACCCCGTTTAGCTTTAACCCTTTCCTCAATCCCCCCCCCCACATACCTGGTCCTTTTTCTCGCTTTCATTCTCTGTGACACTTCTGTACACTAGTAGGTTTTGAGGAGCGTTGAGCCACCTCTTAATTGCTGGTGTTCCCAGGTCCACCCTGATCCGGGGTGGTAGCACCTGTTAGGGTCCCAGCTATGGGCAAATAGTTAACTCCAAAACTGAGGTAAAAAGCATTATAAAATATTGCCAGTAATAAGTTTTTGAAAAAAAAAACTATTACAGCATTGTCAAAACAAAAATATTACCAGGAAAAAATTGTCGGCATTAAAGGACCCATTGAAGTTGATATGCCGTAAAACAAACCAAACCAAACCTGCGCACTAGTGGCACCCCCGCCTTGCTTGTGGTGAAATGATTAAAAAAAACAAAACAAAAAAAAATAGCAATCCACACAAATCTACTTTGGCGAGAACACATCTCTTTTCGTTCATGAAGAGGGTCTGTAATCCAAAATATGTGTTTCTTAGACATTTGTTGTTCAGAAATTCTAGTAATAGATTAGAATTGTTGTTAATGGCAATTAATTTAAAAAGTCTAACACTGCAAAATATTTATTCATACAAGATTTATATTTCAGTACTGGTTGATACGCCCCACCTTTACAAAAACTTCATTCGACAATGAATGACTCAACATGGATTGAAATGTCGTTAAATCGACTTAACCCATCTAATCTCTGGTCGTTTGCAGTTAATATGATCTAATATGCCAAAGGCTATAATTTGTGCGCAGGGACATTTTGTAGATGTATCCGAGGTAAAAAGAAAGCAATTAATTCTTCAGGAAGCCAGGGAGTCGATCATTCTACCTGCAAGGTGGTCGCTATTACTCTACGAGTTGACCATCCAAACAATGGCTGTCAGGATCAAGCTGATTTCTTTTTATAATAAATTCTCTGTAAATATACATTTGCCTTTTTAATCATAACCTGTGGCTTTCGGGTTTTCCTATGGTGTAAGAAGACTTCGTTCAATGCAGAAGGTTGGTCTGCAGTGAATTATGGGGTCTGGAATATTAACTTTTGACACCTGTGTGAACTGCCACAAGAATCCCAATAAGTAATATAATTTCGATAATATATGTAGTGCCGAAAAGTTCTCGAGCTGACCCACTTTTAATCTGACAAGACGTTTAAAAACAAACTGGATATTTTTTTTTACTTATCCTCTTAAAATACTACCAATTAATAAACTTAAAAGAACTTTTTTTAAAATACTGATTTAAGGAGTCAGATCAGGCCAAGAATAGAATACTGTTGCTATACTTGGGCGGGAGCTGCCCAAACCTCACTTTCCAGTGTTGATTGTCCTAAAGCGTCTCAGAGTTGTTGTGAGTGACGAATAATTTTCTACCTTCCACCCTCTCTCTCCCAGAGGGATGTGGCAAGCTTATCGGTACTCTATTCCTAGTACCACGGAAAGCGCTCGGACGAACTACGTTTCTTGGTCCTTTCAGGCTTAACTTTCACGGCAAGGACCCGCCATTCTATTTACATAGTAGCAAACGACTCACATTCACTCCGTACTCCATCGAGGAGAAGCAATTTTCACTCGAACAGAATCTTCCCACGAACCGCTTCTCTGTGGAGCCGACGTCCAAGAGGATGTTTCCCCGATCGCTACAATCTTCACCTGTTCAAGGCTAGGGTTAACGGTTACCTTCCTCAGCGATCCGTACAACCTGCCCTCCTAACGTAACCCTCTACCTTGAGTGGCTTTGTACATGGTGAATCGTATTGTAAAAGAAAAAAAATTACACATTCCAGTTTCTAAAAGAAATTAAACTGAAAGGAAAAAAAAACACCGAGGGTTTCAGGATAAGCTCACTGCATCGCTGCAGACGAGTAAAGACCAATGGGGCCACCTGTTTGCCGTGGGTAGTGACTCGTAATGTGTGGGGACGGGATCCTGGTGGTTGAAGTCTTCAGGAGTCAGGGTCAGATACTTCCTATTCCGAGCACACCACTTTGAGCCTTACTTGGACTAGAAGGGCGGTAGGAGAGGCCTTATCCGATCAATCCAGTGGTCATGCCAAGCCCTAGCACCTATGACTATATCAATTTATGGAGTCCAAAATCAAAATAAAAGCTTCCCCCATGAAAGACTGAACACTTCGAAGGGAGTCATTAGAAGCAGAGTCGTCTCTGACCACACCTGAGGAAATCACATCTGCTTTAGGAAGCCGGGGGGGGGGGGTCAGTGATTACCGTAGAATCACGACAGAAAATGAAAGGAAAAACCATAAGACGCGTATATCCTTACTTTTGTCCCACTTCAAATCCCTAGAAATATAAAAGTCGGGTACAATATTGAGCCAGTGGAACAATATATTCCTGCTCCACAAAGGTGCTTCAAGTGCAAAAAATTTGGATAGCATACGGATAGCTGCAGGAGTCGCCCAACTTGTGGAAAAGGTGGCCAAAGTAATTCAGACTACACGGAAGAAGAATGCCACTATGAAGTACGATGTGTTAACCGTCAGGAAAACCATCCGGCATACTCACGATCATGTGACTTCTGGAAAAGGGAAAAGGAGATAGTCAAGGAGGAGCACAAACGAAAGGTCTCATTCGTGGAGGCAAGGCAAATTGCTGCATGAAATGCTGTTCCTACGCAAAAGTAACGCGAGGAAGGGCCATAACGAATACCAGTCAACCTAACAAATACAGAGCCCTCATTCAAGCTCGTTCACTTAGAACCAAAATGACTGGCCCAAATTTCAGAACTACCTGAAGGAAATATACTCCATGGAGATAGTTCAGATTGAACCCCCAAAAGAAAGCCAATGAATGAATTAAAATAATAAAGAAAGAAAAAAACGGACACAAAATCTACCGCTCAAACGCAAACCACTCCTCCAAAAACATACAAAATCTCCTACAAAGCAAAGGTCACAGCGATCTCCTCTTTGTCCACCAAAAACCAACAAAGATAGACTTAAGAACTTCTCTCAAAAAATCAGAACCAGCTAAACAAAAACCAAAAATTTACAGTGACCAAATTCCTACCCAAAACCGATTTGACAAACTGGAAGAAATGGATGTGAAAAGCCAGAATCCACAAACGGCCAAAACATCCAAACTCAAAACTTCGGAAAAATTAAAACCCAGACACCTAAGCTAAAGCTGCAAATCATTTAGCAATCATATGTCAAATAATTCAAAGGAATTGCCACGGAATAAAGGCAAACATAAATGAACTGCTTCCGTTAATAACAGACTTATCAACGGCAGTTCTTTGCCTTCAGGAAACATTCTCTAAGCAAAATGACAAACTGACTATAAAAGAATACCAGCAATACAATTACATACATGACACTGAGCTTCGATCGCCAGACGGTGCATCCATACTAGGTAGGAATGATGTACCCCAAAGTAAAATAAATCTAACTACTTTACAGGCGATTGCAGTTATAGTGGCCTTACACAGGCCAATAAACATCTGCTCAGTATACACCTCAAGGAATGAACCAGTAAATGAAGCTGAAATTCAGGAAATCATAAGGAAACTCCCTGCTCCTTTTAGCCGTCGATCCGATCAATCGGCTGGTCATGTCATGCCCCATCACATCTAACCCATCCCAAAACAACTACAACTTACAATTAACTTTCCCTCCCAAACCCTAGACTAAATATACTAACACCTTACCCCTAAAATGTGATGGGAAACAATGATGTTGCGAGCCACACGTTTTTTTTTTTTTGAAACAATGTTGCCAGCTATACGTTTTTGAAACAATGATGTTGCCAGCTATACGTTTTTGATATATCTAGTAAATACTGGATCTGGCATTAAATAACCCATAGTGGTTGATATGCCATAAAACCCCAAACAAACAAACAGCTCCTTTTATGATAACTGTTATAGCACCATTTGGGTTGTAAAGAGACAAACCAAAGGGGCAGTACCTTAGAAATAATAATTTATAACGATTTATGCATTTATAATGATAAAACCCAGACTTACATGGATTTCTCTTGGAAGGTACTGACAGACACATGCGGTAGCGATCACTTGCCAATCGTCCTACAAAAACTCTAATGACAAAAAGCCTCTCCGTTGGAAATTAAGCGGAGCAAACTGGGATGAATTTAAAAAACAATGTTCTGAAATCTGCTTAGTATAAAAAGCATCAAACATTTAAATAATTTCAGGGAAATCCTCATTCCAGATTATTCAGCACCCAAAAATGCAACAAACCTGGGTTCATTGATAAATGTAAAAAAAGCCATCAGGCTAAGAAGAGCAACTCTGAGAGAATTTAACAAGCAACTACAACCTCTAATGTGTTGTAATTTAAGCAACTCCAAGCAAAAGCACGGAAAGTAAAGTAATCAAAACAGAATCCTGGAAAAACTAGAACAGACTCAGTTCTGCTACAAAGACAAAATCTGCCTGGAATATGATAAAGAAAATATCAGGCAAATTCCAAACAAACACTGTAAAACACCTCTCGGTAAATAATTCTAAAATAGCAAGTAAAAAGGATATCGCTGAACAATTAGCCAAAACAATCTCTAAAAATTCGTCTGCCAAGAATGGTAGCCAATAAGTTTTAAAGCTCAAACAAGAAGTGGAAAAACAATAACTGAACTTTAAATCAAATAACTTATATTCACTATAGAGGAACTAAATGACTCTTTAAAGAAAGCCCACAATAGTTTCACGAAGCAGTTTCCCAAACCAACATTACAACTGTTATTAAGATTGTATAATAACATATGGACAAATGCCACCCCCCAGAAATGTGGAGACAGTCATTTATCATCCCTATTCCAAAACCTGGAAAGGATGACACAGACCCTGAAAACTACATACCGAGAGAATTAACCAATTGTCTATGTAATACTATGGAGAGAATGGTTAACAGCATAGTGACTTGGTACCTGGAAACTAAAGGCTTAATCAGCGACTTCCAGTGTGCTTTTAGTTTAAAAAACGTATCTTGGATGACTTAATACGCCTAGAAACCTTTGTAAAGGAAGGAACATCTAACGGCAGTCCCTTTCGACTTACAAAAGGCGTATACCATATGGAAAATTGGTATCTTGTAAAACCGGCATGAACTGAGCCTAAAGGTAAGGCTGACTCAATTCATAGTGAATTTCTTGGAAAACCGAAGATTTCAAGTCCATATAAGAACTACGCTATCCGAACTGCAAAATCAAAAATGGTTCCACAAGGAAACATTCTTTCGATGACCCTATTCTGCGTCTATTTTAATCTCTAAGCCCAGGAGCGAGATGCTCCCTATATGTCGACGACTTTCTAATAATGTACAGATCTCGACATATGCATACCGTAGAAAGACAACCCAACAACGAAAATCAAATGCTTACATTTCTTCAAATTAAGAAAATTGTTCAACGACCTCCGTTTAAAATTAGACTGAGCAGAAATCCCAGTAGTGGAACAACACTAGTTCCTAGGCATCATTTTTGACAAAAGTTAACTTAACAATTTTTAGTTTTTCTGTTGCCTATCACATCTACTCCTACATATTTATCCGTCCTGGTTGGTTTGGTTGTTTGGGGTTTTATGGCATATCAACAACTATGGGTTATTTACTAAATATATCAAAAACGTATAGCTGGCAACATCATTGTTTCAAAAAAGTATAGTTGGCAACATCATTGTTTCAATGTGCTGGAAAAGACCTGGAAGTTCACTATTTTCCCATAGCTGGGACCCCCAACAGGTGCTACCACCCCGGGTCAGGGTGGACCTGGGAACACCAGCAATTAAGAAGTGGTTCCACGCTTCCTCAAAACCTCCTGATCAGAGGCCTTGCTGTTGGATGCAGTTTAACGTCGTACCCAGGACGTTATCCGTCCTGGGTATGATGATAAACTACATCCGCGTCTTGGATAAGACGATAAACTACGTTCAACAGCAAGGTCTCCGATCAGAGTATAGAACCACCTCGTAATTGCTGTTGTTCCCAGTTCCACTCTGACCCGGGGCGGTAGCACCTGTTAGGGTCCCAGTTGTGGGTAAATAGTTAACCCCTAAACTGGGGTCAAAACGCTAGGAAACTGTAAAAAGAGGTTTTAATACCACAAATATTTTAAAAAAAAAAATATTACCAACAATAAAAATTGTCGGCATTAAATAACCCTTTGAGGCTGATATGCCGTAAAACAAACCAAACCTCCATACTTATTGTGATGAAGGTACAGTTAAAAGCCTTCTGCATGTGCTAGCTTAAATGCCGTCCGATAGGGCGGATTGTAAGCTAGTAACATAATATGGGGGGTACTTTTTTTTTTCATCTTTTCCACTAACTTATAGAAATAGATTTCTACCAACACATATGAGCCACATGTGGCATTTTAATCTTTAATACGCGTCTCGTGGGAAATGGTTAGCCTACAAATATAAAATTATGTACAAAATATTTGTAGTTGAAGGCATAGAATTGCGCTCAAAATTCATTTATTTGAAGTTGTGGGCTCTTCGATGTGGTGTAATGGCTAGTAAGCTTGTCACAAGATCAATTACGACCGAGTAGTGAGTTCGATGCTCATTGAGTGCCTCATACTTTCGGTCTTGTGCCACATCTAAGCTACGCTTAGAAAATCACCATTTACTTGAAGCTGTAAAATTGTGATCTGAATATTTAGATTTCGTTATTAAATAGCCCACAGAGGGTGATACGCCGCTAAACAAAATCAACCAAACCACTCTTCTCAGTTGATGGACTTTTGTATTTTTTTTTTTTATTTTAGATTAGCTTGAATAGAGAGGGATTCAGGTGTTTTCATGGGTAGTGGCATAGTTTTCTTGACAGTGCCTTATCAGCTTCCATTGTTAGTACCAGCCAATTTTAAAGAACCCATCCTAAACTTAGACTGCTTTATAAGTTCACGTGAACGCAACTTACCTTCTGCTTCAAGGTCTGTGTCCCAAACAGAATCGTCAAAAATATCCAATGTGACAACTTCGCTTTCTGACGTAATTTCCTTTTGCTGTTCTGAGCCACACTCGCTTCCGCCAGATTTCTTCAAAGAGCTTTGGTCTGTATTCGAACTTGCAGAACGAGATTTCCTTTGACCACTACGGCTCATCGTCTAAACAACAAAATAAAAATCAATCTTCAATAATTTGTAAAACCCTAAAAGTTTCTCTATCCACAGCCTCTATCTTTGCAATAAGCAATTTGTGAAAAATTTCCTTCAGATCTCTTCCTAACTCTTGAGAATATTGAAATTTTAAGTGTTAGTTTTAAAATATCCATGGATCTGCTCTAGACCTGGTCTCCAGTGAGTGAGGACGAAAATTAAATTCTTTAAAATAACAGGAACCGACTAGAAACAGCGTTCTAGGAGCATCCACCGAGCTCTTCGAAGTGATATTCATTCTCGGAAAGTAGAAACGAAGATCCGGATGATCCGAATGGAAAGTGACTTTAACCTGGCTACAATATTTATTACTGTAGGTACGGTAAATGCGACACAGGGCCAAAAATGGGGTTTGGGGAAAAAGGAAGGTCATCACTTGTCTTACATTTAAACTTAGCTAGTCACGAGCACTGACCCAAACATACAAAACAATATTCCTTCCACCAAAACGCCACATTCATACTTACCTTTCTTGCTACATCCACCAAAATACCTCATTGTCTCAATGAAATTCTTAAATAACCCCACATGTACAAATAATGTCTGTGGGGGGCGGGAGTAAAAATTTAACAATAAAAAAGAATCCCCAATGAATATTTACAATATGACTAAAAAATATTTACATGAAACTAAACAAAATCATGTTAGTAATAACCCCCCACCCAAATCCTGAATGTGATAGTAAAATCAATTAACTGGACGAAAACGACACGGGACTTTAAAAATATAGAAAAAACATTTATCCATCCCAAACACTCACACAAACACGCACTGATTCAGACTCACCAAACAAATACGAAAAAAACACACCCTCGAAACGAAAAGCGTCCCGTATCCGCCAGAGAACCGAAATCACTGACCACCTAACGAGGGGTGGGATGGGAAGTTAAACTAAAAGAAAAGGTGACAGAAAAAAGGGGGGCCAATGAGCAAACACACCCTAGCTAAGTTTACAGAAATGAAAAACTAAAAATCAAAACCAAAAAACCCTAAACTAGCCTAAAACCAGGGATGGGTTGCCCAAGTTCAACCCAGGAAAACAATATCCTGATGCCTAACCGGCATCAAAATGCCACTCAAGGTCAGCCCCTTTCACTCGGCACAAACGCAAGATTCACCCACCTTTTGCCAAATTCTGATGAGGTGAGCCGCCGCCTTTCCGTCCTAATCTTGACTATAAGCTGGTGCCTAAAGAACAAGATCAGTTCGGAAGAAGTGAACTTCTCGCCCTCATAGAATTCCTTCTGACGCGTCGTCCAAATCACGACTCTCATAACACCTAGTAAGCAACAGAACACATAATGTTCAGCCTTTGTCATCTGCGGCACCACATTGCTACAAACAGAAACGGCTTCAAGGACAAAGGACTTTCCCTGCAGCATGCGGACCATGAGACCTTCAACAAACTTGCACAACGGCACTACCACCCTGCACTGAAAGAAGGCGTGACCAATGGTCTCGACTTCCCCAACACAGCGGCGGCAGTTTGGAGAATTTTCCAAGCCCTCTGAACAAACCGACCCAGACGGTTCTACGAATCACCAGCCAGGTGAGTGATGCCTCATCGTTATTGAGGCATTTCAACCCAGGCGCCCAAGGCCATATTAAGCGAGCCTGCTGCTTCGTAAGACCGAGCTCGCTAATCAAACCATCTTGAACGGACCCCCTAACTAACACTTGATACAATGCCCTACGAGACAACGCCTGGACGTTGGAGAGGCCATCCGTCGCCCGAAAGAGGCATTTCAGAGCACGACGACATTCGTGATAGAAGGAGCATTCGGCTCGGGGTCTACGGCGGGCCTCCTCCTCACACGAGTGCACACTTCTCAAGGATGGGAAGTTTCTACGGGCGTCTTCCTTCCAGAAGGCTCCCTCCTCATCCGAATCGTGACACATTCGGTCTAGGAAAGCAATGCGAAGCATATGTTGACGAATCTCAATGCTAGGCATACACAGACCGCCCTCAGTGGTATGAAGGCAACAGATCTCCCGAGATACCATAGCGGCCTTGCCTCTCCACAAGAAAGAGAACAAGAGCCTTACTAATAATATTAGTGGGGTAAACGGAAGTGGAAGTACAGAGAGTGGGTAAAGGAGAATCGGGTAGATGTGTGAAACACATACTTCCGCCCTCACCTTCAAGGAAAGTCTCCTCCGAGACCACAGATTAACCACGATCTCGGCCTTCTCTCGTACCTCCGACCAATTCATTTCCAACTGGAGATCCGGACCGAACCAGACGCCGAGTATCTTGACCGGCCCATCCGTCCAGAGGAAAGGTCCGGGAAGAGAAACTCCCTTCCACGCACCCAACAGACTTATCGCGGTTGATCTTGGCCCCTGTCACCATCTCATAACCACTGATCTCTTTACTGACTTCGTCAATCTCGGCTCTGCTCGACACAAGAACCGTAACGTCATCAGCATAGGCAGAATACCTGGCCGAGGTGGTAGCCCCAGACAGAGAAATTCCACGCTGGACCGGATTCGCCTTTAACTTGCGAAGGAAAGGTTCCAAGGCAAGAACGTAAAGCAAAGGCGAGAGCGGACAACCTTTACGAATGGAGCGAGACAATACGAAATACTTCGATCTTACCCCATTCACTTCCACCAGCGCACCGGGGGTCGCATACAAAAGTCGGATCCAGGAGCGAAAGTCGTCTCCGAAACCGGCCGCCGAAAGGACAGCCTCCAGAAAATGATGGTCAACCCTATCGAAGGCCTTGGACTGATCTAAATTGATCAGCGCGGCTTCACTGTCGACTTGTTCTAAGATCAAGCGTACCATATGAAGGTTATCCTGAATAGTCCTGCCCTTCACAGCACAGGTGTGTTCGGAGCCAATCAGACTAGACAGGATAAGCTGCAAACGGTTGTCTAAGATCTTCGCCAAAATCTTTAACTCAGTGCTTAACATGGTTAAAGGGCGAAAGTTACCTAACCCATTCCCACCGTTCTTGTCCTTACGCAGCAACTTGATTACACCCCTAGTGAAGCGTTGAGGTATAGAGCCCTGATTCATCCAGTGGTTGAAAATCAGTCCCAGCAAAGGAACAAAAACCGGCGACAGCCTCAAGTACACTTCGTAGGGAAGACCATCAAGTCCCGGAGATTTATCCATGCCAACCTGTTTCAGCACTTCCCAGATTTCCGACTCTGTGATGGGACCCTCGCACCCAGCCGCTTCAGCTGCCTCGAGGCAGGGAAAGTCGGCTAAATAGGAGTCGAACCGAGCAGAGCTCAGACCGGGCTCTCTGGTGAAAAGATCCTGAAAGTAATCTCGAAAGACCTCGCATATGCCCGCGTTTGTAGTCACGGTCCGATTATCCGGCAATGTGACGCACGCGAGATGTCGCTGAGATGCACTCTGATTTTCCTCTACACGCAATTCAGCAGCCATATTCGTCGCCTCAGAGGACATTCTCTTTAACCTAGCCCTAACTACCAGAGCTTGATCCTTCTTGAAAAGCAAGGAGGCCAAATCCGCCTTAGCTAAGGCTATTTCCCCACTAACACGGGATTTCACTGCCCGATCAACTTTTTGTTCTAAAGCTGTTTGCGCCGCTAATCTATCTAGATTGAGTCGACGACTAAAATTGGCAACAAACGTTCTAATTTTTGATTTTAATTTATCCCACCAGGCGTTCCCTAAAACCGCCCCCGTCAATTCCCTCTGTATCATTAGTAGCAGCTGGTCCCGGAAACCCTGCTCACCAAATAATGAACAGTTTAATTTCCAGTAACCAGCCAACCTAACCTTAGGCTTATCTAAGTTTACACGGACCCGAACAAGCCTATGATCCGAATAAACTATATAATGGAAAGAGCCCTACATCGACTCTCTTAACTAAGACTCGGTCGAAGTAGCTCGCAAGCGTCCCAGGAGCCGAGTTGCCACTATTTGTCCAAGTCCATGCTACCTCCCGAGGGTGCTCATTCCGGTACCTATCGACAAGATCAAACCCGCCGATAAAGTCCCGAAATGGTTTCACATCAGGATTATTAGTACCCAGTTTTTGCCCTATACGATCTATATCGGGGTCAAGGAGGGCATTCCAATCCCCCGCTAAAACTACCCGACGAGATGTCGTCAAAAACGACTCGATCTGCCGAAACAAACCAGGTCGCTCAGAATGGATATTGGGCGCATAAACCCCAATGAGACGCAAAGCCTTATCCTTTATGGTAACGTCCAGCACACAAAGCCTGCCCGCCGGATCTGCGAAGACAAGAGTACATGCAGCCTCTAAAGACCTGCTCACTAGCCAAGAGACACCCCTCGAACGACCATCAAAGTATGCTGAATAAAGGGAGAACCCCCTAGACAGCACGTCCTCACGGTCGAAGAAAATCGGGTCTCTTGCACGCAACAAACATTCACCCCGAGGCGCTGAAGGTCGCGAGAGAGCCTCGCCCTTCGAGACTCCAACCTCAGTCCCCGGACATTTAAACTAGCTAACCAGAGCGCCATAGTGAAGACTGATTAGGGTTGTTTACCTGAATTGAACATTGCCGGGGTAAGGATACCGACAGCCTCTCCCATAGACCCATGGCCCATCTCAGTTTTGATGGTACCGTCTTCGGAGTTTCCGCCGATATCCCACGGGAAAGTCAACTTTAGTGCTCTATAAAGGGAGGGGTGAACAAAAACCGGGACCCTCCCTGCACAAAATTGCTTCATTTTTCTTAGTTTCTCATTTTGTATGATGGCAATTGGTGGGGTCATGTTGAACGAAGTTATTGCCTCGTCCAACATAGACCAAATCCGTTTTGCCCCTGTTTCTGCTCTTATCACTGTTAAAATTCTCTGTGCGTTTGGAAAGTTATGTGGATTATCTATGTCCTTGTCCGCGAATTGCTTTATGGACAACAGATACTTTAAATTTTTGATTCTGTTGCCATAATCTCTGGCTTTCTCCGCTTGTATTGGGGAGATTTTGCACACGTCAGTCCCTGGATTGTAAATATGCTTAGTTTTTTTTCTTTTTTTCCGCGGAATCTTGAGTAGGGCTTCTAAGCCTTTTGTTAACTGGAGGGGGCATTTCCGATAATTTCATAGGAGAAGGACTGGGAGTATTGCGGGGCGTAATTGGTTGTCTCAAAGGGCTGGGGTCTCTAATGAGAGGGATTTGGGACTGGGCAGATGAAGTGGAAGGAGTTGCAGGTGTAGGCTTCTCTCTACAAAGAGGGATTGAGGGACGTGAAGAAGGAGGATGTGGAGGGAGTGGCCTTCTTTTTAGAGGGTGACTTGTGTTGACAGGATGTAGAGGGTTGAGGAGACTGTGTACTGAGAATGTTCTTGGACGGGGAAGGTTTTCTTTTTCCTTTAGCTTTAACTTTTTCTTTAGCTTCTTAATTTTTTCTGTTTTAATGTAACCCGGATCGTACTTTTTCTGTAAATCTTCAATGGTCTGAACAGAGGCCGGGGCGTCGCCCTTACTGTTGTTAGAGGTAGTGGGGCTGTAAGTGTCTTAGTCCCCGAGGCTTCAGGGGACTGAGGACCCGATGACTGATGCTTCCCTCTGGCCCTGCCAACTACCTGCCATTCCCCCTCTTCCCTCTTCTCAGCCACAGAAGCGGTGGAAGAAGGCTCTTCGGGGGATGAGGGTTTTGATGCTGACCAAACCGGGGGTACAACGTCTCCGGTCCCGGTAGCTGGCATGCCCTTGGCGGTTTTTAAAGACTCTGTCAGCCTCTGACAAAAAATCTCTATATATCTGGTGTTTCCAAGTCCAACCTGACCCGGGGTGGTAGCACCCGTTAGGGTCCCAGCTATGGGCAAATAGCTGACTCTAAACACTACGAAAGTGTAAAAATAGATTTTAATACCAGAAATACGTTAAAAAAATAATTAGTATCAGCAATAAATATTTGAAAAAAGAAAATATTACCAGAAATAAAAATCCTGTCAGAATTAAATAACCTATTGAGGTTAATATGCCACAAAACAAAACAAACTATACATTTTTTTTTAAATATTACCAGCTATACATTTTGGGGGGGGGAAGAAGGAAATTTTTGTCGGCATTTAATAACCCATTGTGGTTGATATGCCGTAAAGCAAAACGAACCAAACCAAAACATCCGCAATCCCTTGTGAGGTGTTTCAAGTGTCAGAAATATGGACATCACAAAGAGATCTGCAGAGGAAACCCGGTATGTGTGAAATGTGGTAAAAAAGACCCAGATCATATTGAGGAAGAGTGTACTCATGATATCAAATGTATTAATTGTCAGAAAACCACCCGACTTTCGCGGAATCTTGCTACGTATATGAGAGAGAGAGAGAGAGAAAGAAATCTTGGAGATCAAGCATACAAGTGATGTATATTTCCCAGAAACAAAGAAAATAGTTGATTCCTATATGAAAGGCAAATAGTTGACCCCCAAATAGGAGTCAAAACGTTGTGGAGTTGTAAAAAAATAGTTATTAATACCATCAATACTTTTCTTGAGGGGAAAAATTACTAACAGCAATACATTGTTGGGGAAAAAATTATTACCAGCTTAGTTTTGAAGGGAAAAATTATTGCCAGCAATGCTTTTGTGAAGGAAGAATTATTGCCAGCAATGCTTTTGTGAAGGAAGAATTATTGCCAGCAATGCTTTTGTGAAGGAAGAATTATTGCCAGCAATGCTTTTGTGAAGGAAGAATTATTGCCAGCAATGCTTTTGTGAAGGAAGAATTATTGCCAGCAATGCTTTTGTGAAGGAAGAATTATTGCCAGCAATGCTTTTGTGAAGGAAGAATTATTGCCAGCAATGCTTTTGTGAAGGAAGAATTATTGCCAGCAATGCTTTTGTGAAGGAAGAATTATTGCCAGCAATGCTTTTGTGAAGGAAGAATTATTGCCAGCAATGCTTTTGTGAAGGAAGAATTATTGCCAGCAATGCTTTTGTGAAGGAAGAATTATTGCCAGCAATGCTTTTGTGAAGGAAGAATTATTACAAACGAAATATTACCAGCAATACATTTTTGGAAAAAAAGATACCTGCAGTAGATTTTTGAAGAAACATATTACCAGAAATAGATTTCTGGAAGGAAAAAACGTTACCAGTAATACTTACTATGAAAGTGTAAAAATAGGTTTTAATACCAGAAATACTTTGTAAAAAAAATTATTACCAGCAATACATTATTATCAGCGATACATTTCTAGAAGGAAAAATATTACCAGAAATAGATATTTTGAAAGAAAAAAATATTACGAGCTATACAAATTGTCGACATTAAATAACACATTGAGGTTGATATGCCGTAAAACAAACCAAACCAAATCTCAAAAACAGACCTCTCCGAAAAGCCCCCCCCCACCCCTGAAACAACAAGAACAACCAACATAAAAAATTCTCTGACACCCAAAAAATAAAATCGAGGCACGAGAGAGAGAGAGAGAAGGGATGATACGTCCAAAAAATTCCAAACAAAAGCAAAAACATTAAAAGATATAGAACTCAAATAAAAATACAACAATAGGATATAAAATACTACAATGGAACTGTCGTGAACTAAAGCCGAATTACTCTTTACTAATTCATGCTAATAACAAAATTGTATCCTGCGGTTATTTGTATCCGGGGAAACTTTTATAAAAACAAAAAGAAACACCCTGTCGGCAGAGACTTCAGAACACGCCGACTGCACCTCTGCAGAGGGGTACACCCAATGAGGCCACCTGTTTGCTTTGGGTGACGACCCGTAATGTCTGGTGACGGGATCCTGGTAGTTGGGGCTTCAGGAGTCAGGGTTAGATACTTCTGATGCCCAACACACCACTTTGGCCCTTACTTTGACTAGAGGGCGGTCGGAGGAGCCCGACCTGATCAATCAGCTGGTCACTATATCAATTTATGGAGTCCCTTATAACTAAATACAATAATACAAATATACACCGGGTTAAGATACTTTCTCTCTCAAATTTATAGGGGTTAGAAGGTGATGGCTATGGGTCAATCTGTTCGAAGAGATCTAGACTTAGACTGTGAACATGTCACTTTGTACACTTAAGATTTGGGAAGTCCAATAAATTGTTTTATGGGTTCTCAGTCTCTCTCGAATATAAGTATACTGGTTTGTGTGACCCTGGCGTGTCAAGGGGGAAACCAATGCCAGGCTCCGAGGTAAGTGGGGAGCATAGGCAGTGAATCTTCATACACAAAAATTATGAATAATCAAAATAAAAAGCCCAAGAGATGTCTTTCAGACTTTGATTCTGAAAAAGAAATTAATATGGAATTTCCAAGATTTTTTATGCTCATGTCCCTTGAAAAAAAAAAACCGCTGGCAAAACTATCCCTTTTCTTGACTGAAAAGGTACTATCCAGTAAGATTAATCCTAAAACAGAAAGTTGAGATATGGCGATTTGCTGGTTGAGGTGGAATCTCAGAATCACTCAGAAAATATAATAAAGATGAAGACCTTTCATAATATCAAAATTAAAACCTTCCTTCATTCAAGACTGAATACTTCTAAGGGAGTCATGAGAAATAGAGATGTCTCTGACAACACCTGAAGAAATTACATCTGCCTTAGGAAATCAAGGGGTCAGCGATTACCATAGAATGGGAAGCAATTATAACTGACACGTATATCCTTACTTTTGGCACATTGTAATCCCTCTCCACCAAAGAAATAAAAATAGGGTATAATATTGAGCCCGTAGAAAAATATATTCCTGCCCCACTCATATACTTTAGGTGCCAAACACTTGGACATCATAGAGATATCTACAGGAGTCGCCCAACATGTGGAAAATGTGGCCAAAGGGATTCTGACCAGTGAAGAAGAATGCCGCGATGAAATAAGATGTGCTAACTGCCAGGCAAGCCATCCAGCATACTCAAGAACATGCGAGTTCTGGAAAAAGGAAAGAGATTGTCCAAATAAAATATAAAATAAATATTTTATTTTAAGAAGCTTGGCAAGTAGTAGGCAAAAATAACGGAAAATAAGACAAATACAGGTCCTTCATTGACACTTAGGACCAAATGACTGACCCAAATTTCAATCTTACCTAAAGAGATGGTGCAAACTGAACTGCAAAAGAAGGACAATGGAAAAACTGAAATAATAAAGAAAAACAAACCATTCCTACCAAAAATACCAAATCACCTGCGTCCTGGGTAAGACGATAAATTACATTCAAAACCAAGGCCTCTGATCAGGAGGTTTTGAGGAGCGTGAAGCCACCCTGACCCGGGATAGTGGCACCTGTTAGGGCCCCAACTATGAGCAAATAGTTAGACCCCCAAACTGAGGTCAAAACACTATGAAAGTGTAAAAATAGGTTTTAATACCAGCAATAATCTTTTTGTAAAAAAAATTATTACCAGCAATGAATTTTTGAAAAAAACTTTATTACCAGCTAGACATTTTTGAAAAAATATATTACTAGCAATAAAAATCTTGCCGGCATTAAATAACCCATTGAGGTTGCTATGCCGTAAAACAAATCCAACCAAACCAAATCTCCTACCGTCCTGGGTATGACGATAAACTACATCCGCGTTCTGGGTAAGATGATAAACCACGTCCAACAGCAAGGCCTCTGATCAGAAGGTTTTGAGGAGCATGGAACCACCTCTTAATTGCTGGTGTTCCCATGTCCACCCTGACCTGGGGTGGTAGCACCGGTTAGGGTCCCAGCCATGGGCAAATAGTTAACTCCCAAACTGGGGTCAAAACACTATGAAAATGTAAAAATAGGTTTTAATACCAGAAATACTTTGTAAAAAAAAATATTACTAACTATAGATTTTTGAAGAAAAAAATATGACCTGAAATAGATTTTTGAAGGAAAAATATTACCAGCAATAAAAAAAAATTTGTCGGCGTTAAATAACCCACTGAGGTTGATATTCCGTAAACCAAACCAAATCTTCTAAACAAAGGTCACAGCGATCTATTCGTTCACCAAAACCCAGGAAAGGCAGACGCAAAAGCTGGAAATTCACAAAGGTCAAATTCCTATGCAAAACCTATTTGACGAACGAGAAATGAAGGTGGAACGCCAGAACCCACAAATGGCTAAAACTTCCAAAATGAAAACCTTAGAAAAATAAATCAAAACCACAAACTAAAGTTCGAATACTTTTAAACAGCCATGCATAAGAAAATTCAATGAAACTGCCGTGAAATAAAAGGAAATATAAATGAACTGCTTCTATTAATAACAGACCTGTCGCCGGCAGATGATCTTCAGGAAATATTCCTTAAGCAAGGTGACAAAGTAAATATAAAAGAACACCAGCAATGCAACCATACACATGACACGAGGCTTTGTGAATCTGGCGGTACATCTATCCTAGTTAGGAATGATGTGTACCCCAAAGTAAAATAAATTTGGTAACTACTTTATAGGCGACTGCTGTTAAAGTGACAAATGAAGCTGAAATTCATGAAATTCTAAGACAGTTCCATGCACTCTTTATGACACTAGGGGACTTTAACTGTCACAGCACCATATGGGGTTGTAAAGACACAAACCAAAAAAGGAGGACCTTAGAAACAATTATAAACTATAATGATTGATGCATCACTATCGTTATAAATACATAAATCTATAAGGTTTTCTCTCGGAAGGTTCTGGCGAATACCTGCGGTAGTGATCACTTGCCAATCGTTCTGCAAAATTTAGAACATAATAAAAATACTCTCATTTGGGAATTAGGCGGAGCGAACTGGGACGAATTTAAAAACTAATGTTCTGATAAACTAGTTGAAGGTAAATGCATCAAGGACTTAAAACAGTTTAAAGAAATCCTTATATCTATTGGAAAGGAAAGGAATGCATTCCAAAAGTTGAGTACAAAAAGTAAGAAACTTTAGTTCAATGATAAATGTAAGGACTCTATCAGGCTCAGAAGAGAAGATTTGAGAGATGTCAACAAACAGCCTTCAACTTCTAATTTGTTACAATTTAAGCAACTTCGAGAAAAAGCTCGGAAAAGAATTAGAGCAAAAAAGAATGTTGGGAAAACTACATCAGCAGAGTTAATTCTGCCCCCAAAATCTGAATGAGATATAAGGAAAATAGCTGGTAAACGTCATACTAACGCTATAAAACATCTCTCGATAAATAACTGTAAAATAACTAGCAAAAAGGATATCGCTGATCAATTAGCCAAAATAATCACCAAAATTGTTATCAACCAAGAATGACAGCCAACAATTTCTGAAGCTCAAACAAATTGCGGAAAAACAAAAATTAAACTTTAAATTAAATAACGCTGAGAGCTATAACCTACCATTCACTATAGAGGAACTAAATGGATCTTTGAAGAAAGCCCACAATGCAGCTGTGGAACCAGATGATATTCACTATCAATTTATAAAACAGTTTCCCAACAAATCATTACAACTGTTACTAAATTTGTATAACATATGGACAAGTGGCAACTTCCCAGATATGTAGAGACGGCCATTCATCATCCCTATTCCAAAACCTGGAAAGGAGGACAAAGACCCTGAAAGCTACAAGCCGATAGCACTAACGAGTTGCCTCTGTAAAACTATGGGGAGAATGATCAACAACAGGTTGACTTGGTACCTGGAAACAAGCGGTCAAATCAGTGACTAGCGATGCCCTTTGAAGAAAAAAAAGAAGTACTATTGATCACTTAGTACACCACGAAAAGGAAGCATTCATTAAGAAAGAACATATCACGGTAGTCTTTTTTTAATTTAGAAAAGGCGTACTACAGGAAATTTAGTATCTTGAATGATCTACATGAACTGAGTCTAAAAGGAAGGCAATTTATAGGGAAGATCGGAAGTTTCAAGTCCGTATAAGAAGTACACTATCGGAACTGCAAGATCAAGAAGGGGTTTCACAAGGAAGAATTCTTTCGGAGACACTGCAAATGGTTTTACGTTTTCTAAAACGAAAACCAATTGCTTACATTTCTGCAAATTAAGAAAATTGCACAATGTTTAAAATTAGATGAAGCAGAAATCCGAGAAGTGGAACAACACAAGTTTCTAGGCATTATCTTTGATAAAAACTTAACGTTCATTCCCCATATAAAATATTTGAAAAGAAAATTTAGCAAAGCCTGACAACTCTTGCGTGAAGTGGCTCATACTGAATGGAGAGCAGATCGACTAAATTCAATCAAGTTATACAGATCATTACTCCGCTCAAAACTGGATTACGCTAGTTTCATATATGGGGCGGCCAGAAAGTCGTACCTCATAATTCACAATACAACCTATCGAGACCACAGATTAGTACTCAGGTCTTTCTGAACATCCCCATTAGAGAACTTATACACAGAACCTAATGAAACACCTCCACATTTACGGTGCACTAACTTAGCACTACAGTACTGAATCAAAATAAAATCATACCCAACTAACTCAGCTTACAGCAGTATCTTTGATCCGAATTACAGCGATTTATCCCGACAAAAAGATATGCTGTACAACCCTACGGAGTGGGGACGAAATCCATTGTTGAAAAGTTAAGCACCACACTCTCAAATATACAAGAAACTACTGCAGCCACTATTCCACCAGGGACTATCAAGCAACCCGAAGTTCTGCTAGGGTTACAAAACAAAAAGCGCACATACTCATATTCCAGGACATATTGGCAAACTTCCCTAACCATACACCCATCTACACAGACAGGTCGAAGTATGAGGACAATACATAATTTGCAGCACTAAGCCAACATATTACCAAAAAGAAGGCACCTCTCAAAGGGAAGCTCTTTTCACTGCAGAGTATTATGCAATAGAGCTAGCTTTCAACATTGTATCAGAGAAAAAAAAAAAAAAAAAAACAATTTCTAATATTTTCGGACTCACTATCCGTTCTATTGGCTTCGAAGGATAAAAAATCCAACAATCCACTTATTATTGACCTATTATGCAAAATGAGCAATACTTGCAAACATAAAGACTTCAAACTATGAACGGAGTGAATGATAAGAATAAAGCAGACAAGTCGGTTTTAGATGTGAATTTGAATACAAGGACCCAAATCCCATACTCAGATTTTAAGGAGGTTATTAATAAATACATTCAAAGGGAATGGCAATGATAATTAGGACGATAACTCGTACAATAAACTCTTCGAAATTCAGCCTAAACTAGGAGAATGGAAGTCAGCTCCCACAAAATCTCATAAGGAAGAATTGTTACTGGTCCATGTATGCATTGGCCTTATGAGAGTAACCCAAGCATGTAAAACTGCATAAACTATTAAACGTATATTAAACGACTGCTCAGATCTTGTTCTCCCAATACAAAAATACTATAATATAAACAATATGTATGATCTGTTCGAGAAAGTAAAAATAGATGATATAACATCATCATAAAACAAGATTCTACTAAAAATTATAAAGCAAATGAGAATGTCAACATCAATTTCACTACAAACTGTGTATCTGAAAAGAATACATCAATGAAAGCAAACTCTCCACAAAAACCCTCTTTACAAAAATACATCAATGAAACCGGATCTACAAACTGATTCCTTACAAAGAATATATATTATATTCATACGAATCTATTGTAAAAATCTTGTCGGCATTAAATAACTCGTTGAGGCTGATTTGCCTTAAACCAAACCAAACGTCGTATTAAAAGTTAGTGAGTTCCGAAAACCCCATACCAATTCCAGGAAGAATTACTCTCCATCAAAAGAAGCCTCCGCAGACTACATGTCCATCAATTCGGACGGATCTAAAGATGATAAACTTGGATGTGCAGCCGTCAACCACAAATTAAAAATAATGATACCAATTCTAGATAAAGCTTCCATACTTAGTGCCGAGGTGACAGCTATCGACTTGGCCCTCAACATCGTAAATTCAAGTAAGCATAAAAAAAATTATTGTATACACTGACACCATATCGGTGAACACAGCACTAAAAAACAAAAAAAGAAGTCAAATACACACATCATTAAACCACTCAACAAGATCAATAGCTTAACTAGAGATATTGTCTTCTACTGAATACCAAGCCATATTGGTATCACAGGGAATAATAGAGCAGATACCGTATCAAGAAAAACATTTACTATAAACACACACACACACATCAGCCTCCTTAGATACCAAAATTCCATATACAGATGTGTAACCAAGAATCAATAAACATATCAGGAAGTAGTTGCAGAACCTATGGAATTCCTGCTCGAACAATAAACTTTACAAAATTAAACCAACTGTAGGAGAATGGCTTCGGAAATACCAAACTAGAAGAGAAGTATATCATGTCCAGGCACCATGTTGGACCTACTGCCATAACCCATTCGTATATCCTAAAAAAAAACAAAAAAACTTCCAGAATGTGTGGCATGCCAAGAGCCAGTTACCATAAAAACACATACTGACAAACTGCAGCAATTTTAATTCAATCCGCTTAAAATACTACTAAACAAACTTGAAAGAACTTTTTCAAAATACTAGTTCATTTTACATATTCTAGTTTCCAAGAGAAATTAAACTGATTTCAAAAACATTTAAAAATATATGACCATAACAGCAGTTTTACTATGTAAAATAATTTTTTGACTAAATACAAAGCTCTGTTTAGAAAAAAACATTAAATTCCGGCATGAAATGACCCAATGTATTGATATGACATGGTACAAACCAAACCTCGTGGGATAAGTTAGTTTTTGTTTTTTCGTTATTTAGGTGGATACACCTTTTTCTAATACCATCCTCTTTTTTTTTCATAATCTGAAAAATTGTAATTTAAATTTAATTTCTATAATTTTGTTGCGTTATCTTGCGTTGTCCATAATAAGGCGCACGAAAGAAAATTGTTCTGCAAGCTTTTTTGTAAAATTTGTACTTTTCAAATTTCACTTGGTATTTTCGAGTATTGTTTGTTTTTATATACGCCCTTTTCTATAATTGGGATAAGAGAGATGGTGTTCTCTCTTCTCCCATTGACCTCTCAGGGATAATTTCTTCTAAAAATTACGAATAATCCTTCTCAAACAAGGAGGAAAATCTTTCAATAATTGTTATATAAACTTAGTAGACTGATTAAAAAAAAAGGCACGTCTTGAGTATGACGGTAAACTACATCCGCGTCCTGGGTAAGACAATAAACTACGTCCAACAGCAAGGCCTCTGATCAGGAGGTTTTGAGGAGCGTGGAACCACCTCTTAATTGATGGTGTTTTCAGATCTACCCTGACCCGAGGTGGCAGCACCTGTTAGGGTACCAGCTATGGGTAAATGGTTAACCCCCAAACTGCGGTCAAAACACTATGAAAGTGTAAAAATAGGTTTTAATACCAGAAATACTTTGTGTGAAAAAAAAAAAAAAAATACCAGCAATACATTTCTGTAAAAAAAAAAAAAAAAAAAAAAAATAAATATTACCAGCTATACATTTTTGAAGAAAAAAAATTTCCAGAAATAATTTTTTTTCGGCATTGTTGATATGCCGTAAACCAAACCAAACAAAAAAGGCACAATAATATTTATTGCATATAAAGCCAATAAACAGACTAGAAGCGTGAGAAAAATGTTAAATATCCATGCTTCTATTTTGTCTATTAGCCTAATAATATACAATGGCTTTTTAATTTCTTTACCTACTGAGAAGCAAGAAGCAGGTATGAACTAACTTTGTCTCATTCTAATATATATATATATATATATATTTGTATGTTAAAAATAGCGGAAATCCATTTACCTTTCTGGTATCGCAGATTTTCCTTGGTGTTTGGGTTCGTTTTTGTTCTTATATTCTAAATCTCTTCAGCTTCGATGACCTTTTCATGCTTAATTACTTCTTGCAAGTGTGCCGGCCGCCATCGTTAGGACTGAAGCAAATATCTAACAAGACTATTACCTTCTCTACTGAATGCCAAGAGGAAAATAGATCGTGGTAGCGATCAATGATCAATAAAAAGTACATTAAAATCGTAAGACATTCAATTAAATAGTATCGGTGTTAGGTAGATATTTTCTTTTACGTCATCAAATCTGGAAAAAGTTAATCGATAATCGAAGAGAAAAAAGAACCGTCCATTAAGCATCAATAACACCATGTTTTCATTAGAGGCGCAGATTAAAGAAAAAAAAAGCTTTGCTGAACCTGTCATTGCACTTAGACAAAGTAATAACATTTGTCACTTAAGCAATTACCGGTTTGGCTTGAATGATTAAAATAATGACCGAAAGGTTTACAGATCTGAATTTAATTTCAAACGCGTCAAAGATTGGAATGCTCCACCTCTTTTTAAGATATAAATATTCCTATATAATCAAACATCCAATTACATAACCGTCCTAGGTATGACGATAAACTACATCCGGTAGCAAAGCCTCTGGTCGAGTGACTGGATGTTTTGAGGAGCTTGGAAGCACGTCTTAATTTCTGTTGTACCCTGGTTCAAACTCACCTGGGGTAGTAGCACCTGTTAGGGCCCCAGCTATGGGTAAATAATCAACCCTCAAACTGGGGTCAAAACACTGTTATGGTAAAATATCGACAATATTTTCCAAAATAAATTACCATTTTTGAAAATAAATATTACCAGCTATACATTTAAAAATCTTTTACCAGTAGTATATTTGACTCTCGATAAAACCCCTCTTTACAAAGATACAATAAAACCTGATCTAGAAACTGGTATAAAAATAGATTTTTTTTTTTTAGTAAAAATAACAGCAATAGATTTTTTAAAAACAAAATATTACCAGCAATACATTTGACTTTCGACAAAAATACGTCAATGAAGCGTGATCTAGAAACTGATTTCGTACAAAGAATACACATTCTATTTATACAAACCTATCCTAAAAATCTTGTCGACATCAAATAACCCATTGGGGTTGATATAATGTAAAGCAAAAGAAACCAAACCAATTATATAACAAAATGCATACTCGTAATGAGACTGTGATAACTTGAGCGTGTATTTTTGTGTTGTAGGACTCTGCGTACTTCCTGTTCCTCCATACTATTGTGACAATGGACTACTCCTACTTATAAATATGGCAAGTAACCACATTAGAAGAGTATTTGAGTATTTAGTTTACTCAAATTTTCCCGTTCTATATAAGAGTATTTACTAAATCTCTTCTTTGTTTCCTCTACGTAGTCTCCTGTTCCTTCGATACTCTTTCTAACGACGGCCTTCATTATTCTCGGCTATTTTAAGTACCTATCTATGAGTATTTAATAAACCTCATCTTCTTTGTTTTCCCTACCTAGTCATATTTTCCTTCGATACTCTCTCTCTAACGACGACCTTCCTAATTCCCATTTTGAACGCCTATTTATGTGTATTTAATAAGCCCGATATTCTTTCTTTTCCCTACCAAGTCTTCTATTCCTTCAGTAGTCTCTCTACTAACGTCCTTCATAATTATCGGATATTTTTAACTCCTATGTATGAGTATTTAAGAAAACTCACCTTCTTTGTTTTCCCTACCTAGTCTTCTGTTCCTTCGATACATTCTCTAACCATAGCCTTCAAAATTCTCGGCTATCTTAAACACCTATGTATGAGTATTTAAGAAACCTCCTCTCCTTGTTTTTCCCTACCCAGCCTTCTGTTCCTTCAGTAATCTCTTTAACGACGGCCTTCATAATTCTCGGCTATTTTGAACGCCGATTTATGTGTATTTAATAAACCTCGTCTTCTTTCTTTTCCATACCAAGTCAATTTTTCCTTCGATACTCTCTCTAACGACGGCCTTCCTAATTTTAGGCTATTTTGCACAGACATTACAATGTTGGTTCAGAAAATTATGAATTACTAAAGTCAGAACATTATCACAGGTGAAAAATTGACAAAGAAACTCCCTGGGGCCTACATTTTGGTAGGAAATCAAGGGCGCAAAAGGGTGGGTCGGAGTAGAAAAAAAAAATAAAACGAAATTTTCCCATAACTACAAAAAAACTATGCGCTTTATCACCTAACAATGGAAGTATAAATGGGAATGGAGGAATAAGAAAGAAAAAAAAGAGGCCAATAACCGTATATTCCCTGGCTAAGTTAAATATTTTAAGACAAAATACAACTTAAGGTTAGTTGCAGTGACACACACCAACATTCATCCACTTTTTAGCAAAATCCTCTGAAGAGTCTCTTTATCCACATTGATTTTGACATGTGGCCGGGGGCTGTAGAATACGCCGACTACACTTCTGCAGAGGGCTAAGACCCCGATCCATTCAATTGACTGGTCATGTCAAGCCCAAGCACCTATGTAATTAAGCCCGGCATCGTCTCACAAGGTGATCACATAACAATCAAACAACCTACCCTTCATTATTTGAGAAGTGCTGGAAGGTGATGGCTGAGGGTCAAACTCGAAGAGAAAGAAGCTTTTGACCACTGTTCAGATTCAAGCGTCAGATTGTGTGGGTGGGTGGGGGGTATTGAAGCTCAAAGTTAACAGGGGATCAAAGTCGTCTCTCGATGAGAGTATGCTGTTAGATGTATCCCCATTTCAACCAAAGCGAATGGGTTTTACTCCCTTAGTAAATTCACAATAGTAACTGTACTCCGTGGTCAGTGGTGGCGCACAGGACCGATGAAAAAAATAAAATAAAATAGCAGACATAAATAACAAAAGAAATATCTCGGGCTTGGCTTCAGAAACAGAATCCGCAGCAGAATTCTAGAGATTCATGGTGGAGGAAACTTCTCTGACCAGAAAAGTTATTAATAGCGGGGAAAGTCCACAAGCCGCGAGGAAAAAAGAAGTGGAAACCAGTACAAATGAAAAAAAAATGGAATGGCAAACATCAATAAAAAATCCTAAAAGAAATATCTGTGATTCAGAAATAGAAGCCGGAACAGATTTCCCGGGATTCATTGTGAACGAATCTTTGGAGGACAGTTCTCCTGGTCAATCAGTCACCATTTTCGATTGAAAAAAGAAACCCTAGCAGAGCAATTCCATGAAAAGTGGCACGTCAATAATGAAAAACACACGGCTAATATAGTAAAAATGAAGGCTTTTCATAAGTTAATGTGTAAAGCGTATCCACATGAATGACCGGACATCTTAAAGGGAGTTGTCAGAAATAGGGAGCTGTCCGTGGCTACGCCAGAAGAGGTGAAGCCTGAGGAAAGGAAGGGGTTCCTGACTTTAGAAGGGTAAGTATAAAAAGGGAGAGAGCAGCAACTCTTAACATATATTATCGTAACATTTAATAAAAGGAATTAAAAATGGCTTTTGCGATTTAGAGGGTTGAACAATACGTCCCCAATCCCTTGAGGTGTTTCAAGTGTCAGAATTATGGGCGTTACCCGGTTTCCTCTGCAGCTCTCCTTCTGTGTGAAATGTGGTAAAAAAGACCCATATCATATTGAGGAAGTGTGTACTCATATTAAATACGCCAGTTGTCAGGAAAATCCTCCGGCCTTTGCGAAATCTTGAGGAATATATAAAAAAGAGAAAGAAATATTGTCGGTTAACCGTATAAGAAATGTATATTTCCTGCAAACATGGAAAATAGTTGATTCCTACAGGAAAGGCTATTCTTATACAAGTTGGCAGTAATAAGACAAACAATTATAAAGCATTCATCAATTCAGTTGATGCCACTAAAAGACCAAATCATTGGCCAAAGTTCCAAGAACTACCAAAAAGAATATGCATGGCTGAAAGCTTCCAAGACTGAAACAGTAAATAAATCGTAAGAGCCGAGTTCAAACCTACATTCTGTAGCTCAGGTGTCGCCTATACAAAACACAAAATCTCCACCTACACCAGTAGACAAAAATCACCAATCCGTCCACCAAATCTCAAAATAGACCTCTCCGATAAGCCCTCCCCACAAAAAGAAAAAAAAAAGACCCCCCTACAAAAAAATCTCTTCTGGCACCCACAAAAAATAAATTCGAGGTACTAGAGAAGATTGCAACCAAAAACCTCGAAACAAAAACATTAAAAAATATAAAAATACAAACATGGGATATAAAATACTACAGTGGAACTGTCGTGAACTAAAGCCAAATTATAATGAATTACTCGTACTAATAATTGAATCCTGCGGTTCTTTGCACACAGGAAACATTTCTAAAAACCAGAATAGTAACATACAGTGTAACCCGGATATAAGAGAGATTTTCTCTGGTCACAAATTAGAGCCTGTGTTAATGTATATAAAATAGACCAAACCCGGATATAAGAGACGACTTCTCCGGTCCCGACAACTCTCTTATATCCGGGTTACACTATATATATATATATATATATATATCAACAATACAATCACAACTCTGGAGGTGTAATCGTATTAATAAAAAATGACGTACCCTGGAGCAAAATTGGGCTAAAAACGGAATTACAGGCAGCTGCCATGAGAGATACTTTGCACAGAACAAACAACATATGCTCCCTGCATATCACACCACATGACCAGATAGAACAAGACATGCCGGAAGATCTGATAAAACAATTACCCAAATCCTCCCTTCACGTAGGAGATTTTAATATCCACAATAGGGAGAATTATGGGAAAATTCCTTATGGATGAGTTGTCTGCTCAACCAGGAAGCAGCCACACACAATCCAGCAATTGAAAGCCTGTCAGCAACTGACATAACCGGGAAATTTAACTGGAGTGCTTACGATGATACACGCAGTAGCGATAATTTTCCCATCATCCTGAGGTGATTGATGAGCGCCCTTCTATTATGTCAGCAAACTAAATTCAGTTTCAAAATCAAAAACAGTTAGGAAAATGAGAAAAATGGCGGGAAAACATCAACGTATACTACTAAAACATTTATCAATAAATAATAGCACGATAACAGACAAAAAGGTTATAAAAGACTGACCGAAACATTTTAAAAAGATTCTTCACAAAACCAAACTAAACAATTCCAAAGTATAAAATAAAATTCAGAAAAATACAAAGAACTTAGAAGATTCAACATGTCATTCTCTCGGACAAAGTAACTCCCAAATGAGTCATTAAAATTATTAAAAATATATAATGATATCGGGACAAAAGGAAAGTTAACTGAATAATGGCAAGAAACAGCTACCTGTCTTACTAAACCGGGAAAAGACCATTCAGACACTGGACCATCCTGGGTAAGACGATAAACTACGTGCAGCAAGCAAGGCCTCTGATCAGGAGGTTTTGAGAACCGTGGAACCACCTCTTAATTGCTGGTGTTCCCAGGTCCACCCTAAACTGTTAGGCTCCCAGCTATGGGTAAATAGTTAACCTCCAAACTGGGGCCAAGACACGATGAAAGTATAAAAATAGGTTTCAATACCAGAAATACTTTGTAAAAAAATTATTACCAGCAATACATTTAAAAAACAAAAAAAAATATCTGCAATATATTTAAAAAAAAAAAATTACCCGCAATAAAAATTTTGTCGGTATTAAATTACCCATTGAGGTTGATATGCCGTAAAACAAAACAAACCAAAAATTATAAACCAATTGAGAATGTCAAAATCGACTTCCCGTCCTGGGTATGACGATAAACTAAGTCCAACAGCAAGGCCGCTGGTCGTGAGGTTTTGAGGAGTGTGGAACCACCTCTTAATTGCTAGAGTTCCCGGGTCTACCCAGACTGCAGTGGTAGCACCTGCTGTGGGTAAATAGTTGCCCCCCCCCCCAAAAAAAAACTGGGGTCAAAACACTATGAAAGTGTAAGAATAGGTTTTAGTACCAGTAATACATTTTTGTAAATAATTATTACCAGCAATGTATTTTTGAAGAAAATATTACCAGCAATACATTTTTGGACCAGCAATAAAAAAATTGTCGGCATTAAATAAGCCATTGAGGCTGATATGCCGTAAACAAACCAAACCAAAAAGTTCATTACAGTTCATTTTCATGCAAGTTGTCTGTGGAAAAAATCACTATGTATATTTATTCCCGAAATTGTTCATATAATATTAATTCGGAAATGAATTTAAAAGCAATCACATCACCGAGTCAATATGGGTCCTGTAAGTATTTGCTCGTGTAACATCAAAAGCAAGTTAAGAAATTAAAAAAAAAAAAAAAAAAAAAAAAAATGCAACTCCCTCTTTTTTTTCTTTTTTTTTGTACAGATCAATTGTAACTAAATACAGTTAACATGTGTCCAATCTTGGACATTTATTTAGTCGCTTTGTACGTTCCAAGGATTTCATACCCGCTTATAAATGTCACCTCTCCTCCACACACCCCTACATAACATGGGCCAAAATAAGCTAATTCAAAATGTATATTGATCACTCTTACATAGCTGTGCAGTGACCCACGTGCTAACAGCTTGGACACGAAGGCGTTGTCTATTATCAAAATGCTCAATTGCATTAATCGTTCAACTTGGCTATTCATCGTAATTTCGATGCAAGACCAAGATTACTTATAACTAATCAATCAAGTGAATGACTTTTCATAGTTGACGTATGGTCAATAAAGAAAACTAAAACACTGTGTTGCTACTACTTACCGGTTAGTTGTTTGTGTGTAGAAATGCTGACAGTTGCCGGGAGATGTGTCATGTCTGTAAGACACTCACTGAGTAAATTCTCCAGTTTAAGAAAATGAGTAGGCGAAAACGCTATAATCTGGGATTGTAATATATCTTATACTTACACACACACACACACATTTTATATATATATATATATATATATGTATATATATATATATATATGTATATATATATATCGTTATTTTGTCAAATGAGAACTCCTTATTCGTGTTAGTAAACGGAATGAATGCTTTTCAGCAAAAGGAACCGCCCAAAATGAGTTTGTCATTTACGGTGGTATTGTATCGGATGATGGAATATATGACATACTTTTCCAAAGGTTTATAAGAATAGTGGAAAATGTTCTTCAATATTTAATAATGTATTAAAACTATCGGAAATAACGGTGGAAGCCTAGAATAATTACACTGCTTGCTAGTAATGTCACAAAAGAAGAAATTCCTTGTTATGAGTATAAACTATGTCCGGCAGCAAGGCCTCTGATCGGGAGGTTTTAAGGAGCGTGGAAGAACCTCTTAATTGTTCTCGGGTACACTAATTTGTTGCAATTTAAGCAACTCCGAGCAAAAGCACGGAAAATAATTCAAGAAACCAAAACAGAATCCTGGAAAAACTGTCAACAGACTAAATTCTGCTGCAAAAAAACAAAACCTGTTTGGAATATAAAGAAAATAGCAGGCAAATACTAAACATACCGTAAAACAACTCTCGGTAAATAATTCTAAAACAACTAGCAAATAGGACATCGCTGACCAACTAGCCAAAACAATCTCAAAAAATTAATCTGCCAAGAATGGTAGCCAACAATTTCTAAAGCTCAAACAAAAAAGCGGAAAAACAAACACTAATACCGAGATATATAACCTACCATTCACTCCAGATGAACTAAATGATTCTTTAAAGAAAGACTACAGATGTGGGCTCAGATGATATCCACTACGAATTCATGAAACAGTTACCCAACAAATAGTTACAACTGTTATTAAAAATGTATAATGACAAATGGCAACTTTCCAGAAATATGGATACCGTCATTAATCACCCATATTCCAAAACCTGGAAATGATGACACAGACCCTGAAAACAACAGACCGATAGCATTAACCAGTTGTCTATGTAATACTATGAGGAGAATGGTTAACAACATGTTAACTTGGTACCTGGAAACTAAAGGCTTAATCAGCGACTTCCAATGTACGTTTATGAAAAAAAGAAGCACCATGAACCCCTTAATACGCCTAGAAACCATTGTAAGGGGAGCCTTGATTAAGAAGGAACATCTAACGAGTCTTTTTTTGACTTACAATAGGCGTATGATACAACACGGAAATTTGGTATCTTGAAAGACCTGCATGAACTGGGCTTAAAAGGAAGGCTGACTCGATTCATAGAGAATTTCCTGGAAGACCGAAGATTTCAAGTTCGTATAGGAACTATACTATCGGAACTAACACATCAAGGCGGGGTTTTACAATGAAGCATTCTTTCGGTGACCCTATTCTGCGTCAAAATTAACTCTATAGTTAAATTCCTAAGCTCACGAGTGAGATACTCCCTATATGTCGACGATTTTCTAATGTATAGAGTCCAACATATGCATACCATAGAAAGACAACGCCAATAATGCTTCAGTAAAATACACAAATGGGCCACTGAAAATTGCTTTACCTTTTCCCCCAAGAAATCAAATGCCTACATTTTTTACAAATTGAGAAAATTGCACAGCAACCCCTGTTTAAAATTAGACTGAGTACAAATCCCTGTTGTGGAATCTAAGCTTCATTCCTCATTTAAAATATTTAAAACTAAAATGTATTAAAGTCCTCTAAGTTCTGCGTGTGGTAGTCCATACTGAATGGGGAGCATATCGACAATCATTAATTATACAGATCACTACTTCCCTCAAAACTGTATAACGCCATAAAATCATACCTAAAAATACTCAACGCATCAAGGCTTGGGGCTTTTAGAACATCTCCAGAAGCTAATGAAACACCTCTACATTTAAGGCGCGCTAAACTGGCACTGCAGTCAGTCAGTTATGTGCCATGCGCGATACACGCTTAGGTGATCATACATTGATACATGACTAACGAGGCAGATTTTTTCCCGCAGTAGGTTGCCATTTCTATCTGCGGTAGACCAGTTGCCGTCCTGCTATTTACTCATAAAGAGGGGAGAAGAGGATTCATACCGTTCCCAAAGGTATTAGCACGTAAGTGAATGAAATGTATTCGACTGGAATTCGAACTCGGCTCTTCCTCAATCTGATTCCTCAATCCGAGCCGTTATCCATTATTCCACCGTAGCTCCCTGACTCACCTTACAGCAGTACCTTTTAAACCTAATTACTGTCATTGATGAAAGCCAACATCGAAACTTTTGTCTTCGCGTAAATACCAAATAAAAACCAAATAAAATATCACGTACCAAATAAAAACACACTCTTCTTGGTTCACACCTACATATTCCACCCCGTCCTGGGTAAGACGATAAACTACGTCCAACAGAAAGGCCTCTGATCGAAAGGTTTTGAGGAGCGTGGAACCACCTCTTAATTGCTGGTGTTCCCAGGTCCACCTTGACTCAGGGTGGTAGCACCTGTTAGGGTCCCAGCTATGGGCAAATAGTTAACCCCGAAACTGAGGTAAAAAGTATTATAAAAGTGTAAAAATAACTTTTAATACCAGAAATACTTTGTAAGAAAATTATTACCAGAAATAAATTTTTGAAGGAAAAAAAACTATTACCAGCAATATATTTTTGAAGAAAAAAAGAAAAAAAAATTACCAGCAATATATTCTAGAGGAATAAAATATTACCAGAAATAGATTTTTGACAAAACAAAATATTACCAAAAAAAAAAAAAAAAGTCGACATTAAATAATCCATTGAGGTTAATATACCGTAAAACACAACAAACCAACCAACATATTCAACCGCTATAGACCACAAGAATCACTTTTTCCGGCTATATCAACGTGATAGTTAATAAATGTACTTTTTAATAAATAAACGGATCGTTTACTCAAATACGCGTATCCACTAAAAATAACGTTTAGGTAATAAAAATATGGTGGATTAATAAATAAAAAAAATTCACTTCATTTCTTTACAAAATGCTTTTCTCACGTTAGGATACGAAACTGAGTAGATATGCCTAATAATTCAACAGTCAGAGAACAATCTGTGTTTAAATTTTTTATTCAGTTTTATTTAATGTCAGTTTCCCGTAGGGGAACACAGGTTCGAATCCTACCGGAGAGCGCATATATTTTTCTCTAATAAGATTTCTCGAATATTCAGGCCACGAGACGAAATCAAATAAATACACTGTTTAATAAATAAACGGAAACCTCTACTCAAATACGAGTAACTACTAAAAATAACGTTTAGGTAATAATCTCTCGGATTAATAAATTACAATACCGTTTCTTTATATATATATATATATATAATCACGATTAAATAAGGAATAAATAGGAAAACTTTTATAAATTTAACTTTTTTTATTTGAGCTTCATCAGAATCATTTGGGAACGTTTTAAAATTCTAATGAAGCTAAAATAAAAGTGAAACATTTATAAACGTTTTTCTATTTGTTTCTTATTTAATCCATATTTGATTCAAATTCGTATATAATCCTATAGAGCCCACGTATTTACTTCTGGATAAAAAAAATAAATTAAAAAGATTGACTTCAACAATTAAGTGTCCAACAAGAGTTAACATGTAAAATTAACCCACAAATTCGAAGATGGCTGAAGACAAAATCACTTACATGTACAAGTGAACTTCGATTTTGATTTTGTAGGTGGCGACAATAATTAATTTAAAATTACTTGAAGCTTAATTTCTGGGGAGAAGTGATACAAAGAATTTTTAATTTTTGTCATATAGGTTAAAAAAAAAAATAATTTGAATGAAAATTTAAAAATTACCTTTCTGCGTCCTCCATCCTGCCGAGTACTGGTTCGGTTCGGCGTGACCATAGTCTCTCTGGAAATATCTTCCTTTTTTCCCGATCGAAGAATGACTGGTTGACTTGGCGGCAATAAACAACTCGATTCCCTGAGCATTTTGATACCAACACCATCTATCGGCCCGCTGTTGTTGTTGTTGTTGTCGTCGTTGTTGTTCACGTGGTTTTCATTTCGGATTTCTGTTATCGGGGAATCGTCTTTTTCCGGTTCTTCCCATTTCGTCCGCTTGTTCTCCTTCTGACTACTGTCTTCTGCTGTCGACGGTAGAATTTGTTCCCGTGACCTTCTTGGGCATCTTTGCTTTGCTTCTCGATTTAAAACCTTGCAAGACATTATTAAGGAATTTGTTTCTTGTCCTGAAGGAAGAGTGGGACAAAGAAAGATTTGTTAAGAAAATAAACAGGATCATTAAAAGAAATGCTTATGGTTATACAAAGGTTAAAAACTCTAATCTTTAGATTTTAATTTTATATTCATTATTTTTTTTTTTAAAACCAATTATTTTCATGTGTCCTATCCAAATGTTCATACTCGTTTTCAGATTTATAACTATTGCAAGGCAACTCAGCTTATTTGGCAAATAGAATCTGCTGATATATAGTGTTTCACATAATAAAAACGTACAAATCATAAGTTATTTACACTACGCCCGGTGCATCACATGTGAGGTCAGTTAGTTATGTGCCAAGCGTGATACATGACTGACGAGGCAGATTTTTTCCCCACTATATAGACTGCCATTTATTTATGCGATAGTTGCCATCCAAGGCTATAGAACCCAGTCTGTCCTGCTACTTACGCAGAAGAAGAGGATTCATACCTTTACCACGTAAGTGAATATAATGGATTCGACTAGAATTCGAACTCGGCTCTCCGATTCCTCAATCTGAGGCGTTATCCATTACTCCACCGTGCCTCCATGTGAGGTACAGGTTTTAATTATGTAAAATCACCAGAAAAGAAATAACATAATCTCTTGGTAATGAGTTATAACAAGGAAATTGGTAATGAGGGACAAGGAAATTGTCAGATCTTCAAGGCGGGAATATTATTGTAAATTACATAATTGTTTAATTCGATAATGAAGGAAGCTAAAACATTGTTTAATCCTTCACCTGTCCACGGCATTTTCATGTGTACGATCCAAACGTTCATGCTTGTTTTCAGATTTATAACTATTGCAAGGCATCTCAGCTTATTTGGCAAATAGAATGTGCTGATATATAGTGTTTCACATAAAAATCTGTGCATCACATGATGCACAAAACGTTTGGTATGTTGTATTTTACGACATAACAACCTCAATGGGTTATTTAATGTCGACCAAATTTTTATTGCTGGTAATATTTTGTTTTGTCAAAAATCTATTTCTGGTAATATTTTTCCTTCAAAAATATATTGCTGGTAATATTTATGCACTGTGCCATGTGTCCTTGAGGATAAAGGCGTTAGTTAGATCCAGTGACAGGACCTAAAGAGTTTGAGTTCAATACCTGGTTAAGGCAGTGGAAAACTTGGAGAGGGTAATTAACAGGAGATAACTGATAACTGACATCCATTAGACGTGGAACGAGAACAGTTTACCCCAGCGAGCGAAATAAAGGGTTCAGTTCGACATTCCAACCACCTGAAGAAGGCCGGGGAGTACAACGGCCGAATCGTTGTAATAAATATGGCAACAAAATGAGGACAATAGTACGAATAATGTAAATAGTGTACATAACACCTCATCTCAGAAATATAGACAAAATATTACCATCAATAGAAATCTTGTCGGCATTAAATAACCCACTGGGGTTGATATGCCGTAAAAGAAACCAAAACAAGCAGCGTAGAGAAAGTGGATATGCATGCGTCCCCCAATGATACTCGATTTCAAGTCCCACGTTTAATCTGTCTTCCCTGAGACAACTTGGCCCTCGACAAATAAATCTCTACTACTCTTTGTATATCCTAAAAAGGGAAGATCCTCCGGTATATGTGGGATGCTGGGAGTTGTTTACTATAGAATACATACTGACAAGTTGCAGTGACTTTGGTTGAGTGCACTACCAGGCAGCAAATCTAGAAGCTTTATTATGGTATTGATTCAATTTGCATGTTCCAGTTTCTATGAGGTTGGAATGATTTAGAAAATATGATTTAAGAGGAAGAGATCTTAGTTTGCAACTGTCATGCTATTGAAAATAAATTTTTGGGGCCTTTTAAGTGCAAGGTTTTATTTAGGAAAAATATTCAAGTTCGGCATTAAATGACCCAATAGGCTGATATACCGTAAACCAAACGAAACCAGTCTTCCCTGCATCCTGGATAAGACGATAAACTACGTCCAGGAGGTCTTGAGAAGCGTGGAACCACCTCTTAACTGCTGGTGTTCCTAGGTCCAACCTGACACGGGGTGGTAGCACCTGTTAGGGTCCCAGATATGGGTAAATAGTTAACTCTATGAAAGTGTAACTCTATGAAAGTGTAAAACTAGGATTTAATACCAAAAATATTTTGTGAAAAAAAAGAAACTATTACCAGTAATATTTTTGAAAAAAAAAATTAACTGCAATAAAAATTTTGTCGGCATTAAATAATCCATTGAGGTTGATATACCGTAAAAGCAAAGCAAACCAAACCAGTCTTACTTGTGGCAAAACACATGGTAGTTCCAGTTTTATTGAGAAGCTATCCTTAATAAAAAAAAAATCATGATGGAAGCAAATGTGTGTATGTATTTTTTTAAAAATGTTTTAAAAAAATAAATATTACCAGCAATATGTTTTTGAAGGAAAATATTACCAGAAATAGATTTTTGGCAAAATATTACCAGCAATAAAAATAACCCATTGAGGTGTTGATATGCCGTAAAACAAAACAAACCAAACTAAACCGGTTTCAAAACACAATGAAAGTATGAAAAACAGATTTTTATAGTAAGATACCAGTAAAAAAAAATTACAAGCAATACTTTTTTGAAAAAAAATATTATCAGCAATACATTCTTGACAAAAGAAACATTACTAGCAATAGATTTGACTCTCGACAAAAACCCTCTTTAAAAAAATATACGCTAATGAAACCAGATCTAGAAAGTGATTTCTAACAAAGAATACATATTCTAGTCATACGAGCCTCTCCTAAAAATCTTGTCGGTTTTAAATAACCCATTGAGGTGTTGATATGCCGTAAGACAAAATAAAGCGTGAAAATTCCTCCTTTGAGGGATTTCGCATTATTTATCATCTCTTAGTTGCGTCTCTGTCCTTGGACAGAGTGCGCTCAGGGGCTTCTCTGTCAAAGGGCAGGGGGGCAACTGTGGAAAATTATACTGAGAGGTGCCCAGCCCTGGGGAACAGCTGCCAAGAGGGAGGGATCGGTGCTCGCACCGAGGCCAGCGCAACCGGCGGTTGCGAGGGCCGCGGGCAATTTTTGTCCCCACCCGGGTGCACGCGCTCGGGGTCCCACTTTAAAAAGACCTTGTGCCACATTTAATTCTCGTGGGGGAATGAGTAAACATAGTAAGACAAAATAAATCAGACCAAAAAAAAAAAAAAAAATCAATTCTCTCGTCGTTCTTCTCTAGATTATAAATAATACTAAAAATAACATATCTCGATAATTATTACATATTTACTTTCTGCTACGTTTCAGTTAACTAGTCCTGCCGTCTTCAGGAGACAATAGTCATATCTAGTAACCAACAGCGTCCCACGCGAAACAGTGTAAATATCTGTAGATTTCTTCTTTTAACTTTATTGATGGAATACAAAGACGTGTTACCTGTGTATTTCGCCGCGATCTGTTTTGTTTACACCTCGATCCGCGCATATATATATAAATAGGGAGATCAAAATCTTGAATGTTTTCCTTTCTTATCCGAAACGAACACGCGGCGTATTCTTGGAGGTGAATAGCAGATTTTTTTTTTCTTTTCGCTACACATTCTTCAGACCATTTTTGTTACTCCGGATATATGATCACTTTCAATAATTAACGCTTCCTTTTGTAATAGTAAAAAAAAAACTTTCCTAACTGCGTATGTTTTAAATGATTCATCACTCATTTGCTATTTCAGAAAACGAAACACTTGATGACTGCTCATTCCTAACGATTTTCTGAATAATAAACAACATTAATGTCTTTATCACTTTGATGCAGGCCACGTAATCGGTGTAAGGTGCTTACTGGAGCGCGATTGTGATCCTTCCAGATCACTGTAGTAAGTTTAGTAAATAACCTGAGTATTTGTCGGCAAAAATATTTCTTGCGTACGAAATTCCAACGGCCCTTCTTAGAAAAAAACCTTCTGTTGAACTGTTTAGTTTTCGTTTTGTGTGCCACCATGCTTAACAGTTGAACACCCGAAGAAAGCTGTAGAATGGATCGGTCGAAACGTTAAATTAAAAACATATGAACACCACCAGTTCAGTAGTTCGTAAGTTTATTATGAAGTACAGCCATCCTGGTATGACGATAAACTACATCCGCGTTTTGGATAAGACGATAAACTACGTCCAACAGAAAGGCCTCTGATCAGGAAGTTTTGAGGAGCGTGGAACCACCTCTTAATTGCTGGTGTTCCCAGGTCGACCTTGACTCTGGGTGGTAGCACCTGTTAGGGTCCCTGCTATGGGTAAATAGTTAACTCCCAAACTGGGGTCAAACACCATGAAAGTGTAAAAATAGGTTTTAGTATCAGAAATACTCTAACAAATTATTACCAGCAATAAATTTTTGAAGAAAAATTATTACCAGCAATACATTTTTGAAAAAAAAATATTGCCAGCAATAAAAATCTTGTCTGAATTAAATAACCTATTGAAGTTGTTATAACGTAAAACAAAATAAACCAAACCAAACCAAACCAAACCGATGTACAGGAAAGAACAAAAATAGCGAAATTTCTTAAAATTTTTTTTTTTTATACAGAGGAATAAGTTGTTGGTAATATTGTTAACCTCCGAACTATTTAACAAACGAGGAATAAGAAAACTATAAATTGATTGCCAGATAAGCACTCGGTGAACGCCAAGTCATACTTAAACAGCAAATATGAACAATTTGAAAATATTGAATTTTCAATGGAATTTTTACTGTGCTCCCGGTTTAGAAGGATCCGTTATACAAAGGTATGTGGAACTGAATAATTTTGATATCCGTTCGCAAATCTTCGCTTTGGGAGATTTTAATTTTTTAACACATAACTGTTCATTTATATGCTTTGTAATTTTTTGTGTTTAATTTCAGGACAAGTTAAGTTTTGTTGTCTCTTCTATAAACTTAATAATAGATATGACTGCTTTCTTTTCTTATTTCATACAGCCACCAGCATATTCAGCCGCTATAGCCCACAAGAATCACTATTTCCGGCTATATTAGCGTGGCAGTTCTGATCACAACAGACGCCTGATCGTAGCTGTACGTAATAAATGTAAACGTGTCCTCGGAGCAGCTATGTTTGTTGAGAGAATGAAGCACTGCATTGCATCTAACAACTTTGTCTCTCATAATTACTGGCGTCTGTATAATACTGTGTTAAATAAGAGTATGTTCTCTGTTCCGCCTCTCTTCACTCGATTTGAGGTGTTAATATATTCTGCTGCTGACAAAGCAGAATGTTTTGCCCGAGTGTTCTCTTTAAAATCTATTCTTGACTCATCTGGAGAACCCTTGCCTAACTTTCCACTTAGAACTGAGTTTCTGTTGAGTGATAATGCATATAACCCCTTCCATGGATTCTGCTATCATCTCTAACCTGGGTCCCCACAAAACATGTGGACCTGATGGTATCCCTGTAATAGTCCTTAAGAAATATGCTCCCGAACTGGTTCCTGTTTTCTCTAAACTGTATAATAAATACCACGTTGCCTCTTACTTTCCTGCTTGTCGGAAGTCCTCATCTGGTGTTTCAGTCTAAGAGCTCGGGAGAACAGTCTATTCCTTATATCGGTCTATCAGTCTTCTACCTCTTTTACGCAAACTACTAAAGGCCCTAATCAGTGCTGAATTAGTTGAACATCTCACAACGCAGGACCTTCATTCAGGTTTGGTTTGTTTTACGGCATATCAACATCAATAGGTTATTTAACGCCGACAAGATTTTTATTGCTGGTAATATTTTTTTCAAATACGTATTGCTGCTAATAATTATTTTCTTCCAAAGTTTATTGCTGGTAATGATCTTTTACAAAAATATATTGCTGGTATTAAAACCTATTTTTAAACTTTCATAGTGTTTTGATTCCATTTTGGGGGTTAACTATTTGCCCATAGCTGGGACCTTAACTGGCGCTACTACCCCACGTCAGGGTGGACCTGTGAACACCAGCAATTAAGAGGTGGTTCTACGCTCCTCAAAACGTCCTGATCAGAATCCTTGTTGTTGGATGTGGTTTATCGTCTTACCCAGGGCGCGGATGTAGTTTATCGTCTTACCCAGGACGTGGAAACTGCAAAATTCAAACACTCTATTATTCATTCATCTGATTCACTTGCAATAGCAGGATAAAATTTTTGCTACGTAAGCAAAATCACCTCCCGGGTTAACGATTACTGCGGAAAAAGTCTAAAAATGCTTTAGATAAAAAAGCTCGGTCTGTTGCTTTGGGCATCTCAAAGGCATGGAAATAAATGAGCAACCACTGGATAACTTATAACTGTCGACATTCCTTTTGTCCTAGGTTAACCCTATGAAAGCGATAACTATAATTAAGTTATTAATATTTGGGTGGGGGTAGGTACGGGGTGATTTATGAACATTTACTGCTGTTCTTTGACAATACTCTCTTGTACAGAGTTCAAAGCTTTTGTTGCAGGCCTAGTTTAGTTTAAAAGAACCGATATTAAAATAAACGTTCTACATCGAACCAAAATTTGTATGCCTGGTAAGAACTGTAAGCGAGTGTAACAACAAGTAAGATCATAAATTGTGTAAACCCACTGGAGTTCGAACAAAATGGTTTTAACACACATTTTCCATTCAGCCAAATAACACCATGAGCCCATTTGCTTACACCTCGGTCTGCGTGATGAATATAAATATGGAACCAAAACTTTAGCAGGAGCTATGACGTGTTAGACCAGACAAAGCCAAGAACCGATCAAAGGACTGAGAAAGACCGGCACGTCTGTAGCTACAATTCTCTCAGTATTTTGACATATCCTGGGTAAAACGATAAACTACGTCCAACAGCGAGGCCTCTGATCAGGAGGTTTTGAGGAGCGTGGAACCACCTCTTAATTACTAGTGTTCACAGGTCCACCCTGACGTTGGGTGGCAGCACGTGTTAGGGTCCCAGCTATGGGTAAATAGTTAACTCCCAAACTAGGGTCAAAACACTATGAAAGTGTAAAAATAGGTTTTAATGCCAGCATTATTACCACTAATACATTTTTAAAAAATACTATTACCAGCAATAAAAATCTTGTAAGCATTGAATAACCCATTGAGGTTGATATGCCGTAAAACGAACCAAACCAAACTACCTTACGCTTGAGAGCCATAATGAAGAGCAAAAAGTCTCCCCCAAACGACACAAACGAGAGACAGCGAATGAAGCACAATCCAATATGGCGTAATACCGGTGAAGAAACAACGACGTCTTCTTCATGTAGTGCTGCGTGATGACGTAATATTATTATGGGGGATGGCGCCATAAAACGAAACGCCGTATGTCGGGTTCGACCTAACCCGAGGACTTTTTGTACTTGACTTTTTAACGTGATTATTTAACAGAATCTTCGTAAAATTTTCGTAGGGCAAGAAATGGTCTTTAAATACGTTTTATTGAACAAGATTTGGGGGCTTGAAATTTCCGTTAGAGCAAATTGGCTTAATCTTTACTGGGCTGCCTCTTAGTGAGGCCTTGTGCCAAAATAGGCTTTTAGAGTTATTATTGGATCAATCGAATAAATGGTCATTTTTATTCAGCACCAATGTATATGTTGGGGTTATTTCTCATCTTGATGCCGGAATATATATTTCGATGTAAAATAAGGAGAAACGTTAAATTTCCCAGTTTCAATATATCAAAACAGAACTTTTTTTAAATTTAAAATAGAGAAACGTTAGTCTCGTAAATGGGGGAGGGTAAAACAGGCATGGGCATGACTTTTCCTTTGCTTACTTTTAGCGGAAAGCCACAGATGAAGTACCCACAAGATAACATAATAGTCATGGTTTGCTAAAGTCATCCACCAGCCACTTTTATTTATTGCACAAAATATTTATTTTAGAGTTCAATATAAAAAGAACTGGTTACTGTATATTTCCGCGTATAAGGCGACCTCTAAATCTTAAAATTACTCCCCAAAATAGGTCGTCTAATACAACAGTTACAAAAAGCTAACCTTAAATCGTGTGGTCTATTAGCACTGGTAAGTAGGATAGTATACTTGCGCCATGAATCGCGGTAGGTATGCTAGCTACCGGTGTATATATTTCTCGTTGAAACAATTCACATTATAATGCTATAGTACAGTTATAAATATAATAAAACTACTTTTACTTTTTGATTTCGCATTAAAATTCAATATTCAAGTGACTGATTTCAGATTAAAATATAACATTCAAGAGACGATTACAACAATTTGCAAAAGTTCCGTTGAGCAACGCTTACAAAAAAGAAACGTAAACAATTTTTTGTAGAGCTTTGGGTGCGTTCACACCAATCATTATTTCTCATAGTAGTGTTAAATAACAACATTTAGGATAACATCTATATCTATAATTCTCAAAATATGTGTGTGTGTGTGTGTGTGATGGGATGTTGTTTACGGGTTTCCACAGTTTTCATCCTATTTCGATGAATTTTTTTGTTTGATAGATAATTCTTCAGTGCTGGTTTGGAGTCCAAATTGGCTGGAAAATCGAAAAAACTGATTTTTTTATACTTTGCCCCACAATCAAAGACAAAATGTCTGTTAAAAAAAAAGAAAAAAAAAGCGTACAATCAATTTAGAGAATTGAAATCTAACGCAAAAGATTATTAGAATTATGAAAAAAAATTATATTATAAATAAAAATTATCGTATATTATTATTATTGTTATGACGGTCCATGGAAGAAGTTCCTTCCTTGCATGAATTAGAACACAAAAACGGTCCTTTTCAAGGCCACTCCCATTCACATTAACTCTCCCCGTTTAAACTTAAACTGCTCCAATAGAACGGTAAAAATGAAACACCCGGTCGCAGACGGGTTATACTGCTAGTACAATCTATATTTCTAATTAAAATTCATTAACGTTGTGGGGTTATATAACAACAATGTTTATAACATGCAAACTTTATTTTTCAATAAAATTTATTATACTGAATTTTTTTTGTGCGATGTTAAGCAACAAAACATTTACGATGTCATAAAATTTTTATTCCTCATGTCTAAAAAAAAAAAAACATAGGACGCCCACATACATTAAAATCCTACAAAATTACTATGATCATCACCATCTGACGGCCTGTCATGAACATCGTCTTTTGCAGTTTCGTCATATGTAGTCCCAATCGGCCGTCTCACACTACGGCTATCAGATAAAATCACGAAAATTTACCTAGATTTGAAATTGTGATCGCCAACGTTCTGAAGGGACACGACACATGAAGCTTAGATATGGCACACGCCGAAAGTATGGAGCACTTAGTGAGGATCGAACTTAGTCGTAATTGATCTCGCGGGACAAGCTTGCTAAACATTAGACAACACCTAAGTGACTCTTTTTTTTATATATATAATGTGTGTGTGTTTGCGTGTGTTCTTATATTTCAACAAAAGTTACTTAAAAACTTTAAAAATCGTTGAATCGTTTTGTTGTGGTGCTTGAAAACAAGGTGTAAGAAAAGACGCATTTAAAAATATATCTTTATACTTTTAGTGTGTCATAAGAAAAGCTCGTGTTTGCTTTCTTTATATGATATACAATATAAACAAATTTCTCACCTTCTTGATTCGTTTCATTAATTTTAATTTAATATCCAAAGTAAAACGTCAAGTCCATATTCCAAGAAACATCTGTCGTACATAGGATCTTACTTTCATACTGAATAATTTTCCCGGCATATTTAGATATTTAAAAAGAAATCGGCACTGGTTGTCGCCGTTACATGAAAACCTTCACTGTAAGAATTCTTTTTCCGAACTAAAAGTAAACTTTAAATGTTTTTCCTGTAAATTCCTTAAAATTTTATAATTGTTCTCGAATTATTTATCCTTTCTAATTTTATTCAGTCTTGTAGCAAAAACCAGTCCCAATCTTAGCATTGAGTTCTAAACGGCATCTATCGTTAGAAGTAAATACAAGAGTTGTCGTCGTAGAGCAGCGTGAAAACGTTTCGAATGTGTTAAAGTGCATTTTTTTTGCATTCATTTTTCACATGTCCAGTTTATGCTTAGAGAGAGAGACAGAGGGAGAGACTGCCTAACTTCCTCTTGTCCTGCCTTGCTATTAAAACTACACAAAAAGAGCCAGGGGGCAGGCTGACACATTTCGAAGTTGTCGGGGTGGATATCGGAGAAAAGAATCAAGGCGACTTATCGAAATAAGTTTCAAGAGAGTGGGGAGAATGTGTGTGAGTGTGTATGGGGGGGGCATGTAGGTTAAGCTATAACAATATCAACAGTAAAGTAGACTCCTTGTAATCAACAGATTTATTTAAGTAGCTCAGCCGTTATAGAGTCGACGAATAACTCGTCGAAAGTAAACAATATTCTCTCGCACACAAACTCGAGAACCTGTCCAGACGTGACTGCTTATCGCTGTGGGTGGAAGAAATTGACTAACAAACGAAAAACAAAACAAAAAAACAAACCCACCACACACGCACACAATACTCCAGATCTCATTTCAAAGCAATCATCAAAGATATATATTCAAGGAAACCCGTCATGAGTTAATGAACAATTATGCAAAAAAAAAAAAAAATTTTTTTTTTACAAATACATGTTCATCGACATCCATTTCTACTCCCACAGACCAAGATGCGAGCTGAGAATTGGAGATACCAAAATTAAACAAGTACATAAATTTAAATATCTGGGAATTTTTTTTAACAGAGGATGTGATAACAGGAATACAGGCACCCCAAAACGGACAACTTGGGACGTCAAAGGGATCAGGCAGAGCTAGTATGTCATATATGCGGCAAAAAATGTCCTTTGCCAGCCTCAAGAGTAACAGTCTATCCCACGGTCGACATCACATTCAATTATATACAGTGTAACCCGGATATAAGAGAAACCCGGATATAAGAGATATTTTATCTGGTCCTAAATTAGAGCCTGTGTTAATGTATATATAAGAAACCAAACCCGAATATAAGAGACTTATTCTCCGGTCTCGACAACTCTCTTATATCCGGGTTACAATATATATATATATATATATATATATATATAGGTAACTATACTCGTGTCGAAAAACCTTCGAACTCTTTATTTAACAATAGTCAAATCAATCACGAAGGGAAAAAAGGGTTTTAAAAAAGAAAGAGCCAGGAACATGAAAGTCTGTCGAAAATAATGGCACAGATACAGGTTCCTGGCCCAAAGAAAAAACCCCGATACGAGTAAACAACTAACTAAAGAGCTCGATACAACCGTAGAGCAAACCTAGTCAAACCTAATGAGCCAGACACACCTACCAAGGTTTCACTTAGGCAGATCTGACTAAGTGAAACCTTGGTAGGTTTGTCTGGCTCATTAGGTTTGACTATATATATATATATATATATTATTGACATTCTGTAAAGCGTTCATGAAAGTATATTTCGAAAATAATCATTTTTCCAACTTATAACTCTGTCGGGATTACATTCATATATGTATAATGATAAAATATAGTTTTAAGATATGTTTTTGGGTTAAAGTGCTCAATATCAGGGATAGAGAGTATGTAAATATAAAAGTGGACATTGAAGTCAACACCCAGAGGCGACGGTCTATTTCATGCTTAAACGATTCAATGTCCACACGCGCGTGCGCATATAATGTGTCCGGACATTGAAGTCAACACCCAGAGACAGCAGGACTGTCGATTGCGTTTAAGCGTGAAACAAAATGTCGCCTCTGGGTGTTGACTTCAATGTCCACTTTTATATTTACATACGCTCTGTCCCTGATCACTTTTATTTCCCAAGTACTTTCTATATCTCTCTGAGATCATCATTGAGAAATAAACGTGATTCTCATTGTTACAGCGCATTTCTTGCCTTATTTAATTGTAACATGCGATATAGAAAGTACTTGGGAAATAAAAGTGATTCTCACTGTTGCAGTGCATTTCTTGCCTTATTTAATTGTAACATGCGCTGTAACAATGAGAATCACTTTTATTTCTCAATGATGATCTCAGAAAGATATAGAAAGTACTTGGGAAATAAAAGTGATTCTCATGTTGCAGTGCATTTCTTGCCTTATTTAATTGTAATGTACGGAAAAAATATTCGTGAATATGAAAGGATTATGATAAAAATAAGCAGACACAATGTTTGTAATTTATTCAATTAGACATATGCGTGTGAGTGTGTTGAAGGAATACGTTCCAGATTTTATAGGTATCAGATACCTAAGTTAATATTTTATTTTTTTCCATCGAATGAAAATTCACACTAGAATATGATAGAGCTGTGGCAGGATTAGGGGGCATGCGAGATCCATATTCTGGTTAGTTCGTTAAATTATACTTTCTAATGCTCAAAGGCCAATCTTCTGTCTAATGCCCAACACAAGCCTTGCCCACTAAGCTGGTTAAATTGATATTTGTTGAAATAGGCATTCCTGGCACAAGTCTAGATATGTAGAACACCTATTAAAATAAATCATGCCAGCAGTGGTGCCGATGTCAAACTCTCGTTCCTTTTAAGCTCATGCCTCTGGGAAAAGCATAAGGATAAAGGATGCAATTAAGACAGAAAAAAAAGAAAAAGATTTTGATTAAAAAATAAATCATTGTGAAAAAAAAAAAGTGATGTACTTTAAAAAGAATTTTCCAGAGTTTTTCTTTTTTCAAAGAACCCTTTATTTCGTCCACCGGGGGTAGATTGTTTTAGTTCCACGTGCTATGTTTTCAGTTCGAAATTCCAATCACCTGAAGAAGGCCGGAGCGTACAACGGCCGAAACGTCGTGAATATGACAATAAAGACGAGGACAACAATCCGAACAATGTAAATGAATATTATGTATCAAAAATTGAAAACCTAACAATGTAAATCGATTTGATCATTGAATCAATTACCAGTTCTACTGCTAGGAAAGTTGATTCACTGTATCGTACTAGACAATTTCTCTGGCCCGAAATCTATCTTACACATTTACAAGTCTACCATTCGTGCATGCATTGAATATTGTCGCCATATCTTGTTTGGTGCTTCTGCTATGTATTTAGAGATTCTCGATAAAATACAAAGTATCTGTAATGTTATTGGTCCTGATCTGGCATCTCGGCTTCAGTCATTTTCCCACCGCCGTAACGTAGCCTTTTCTATAAATACTTTCATGGTAATTGTTCTGAGGGCTTTCCTCTATGTCTCATCATCTTATAGATGAAATGGCTAGATGTACCCGCAAGTTCTATGCTAACGGTTCCTTCTCTCGCACTTTTCACTTGTGGAACTTTCACCCGGTTTTTTTTTTTTGCTTTCCGGTCAAATTTGATCTTCAAAAATCTAAATGCAGTGTTAATCATTATCGTCTGCCTACTTAATTCCTGATCTTTTATTATTCTCTCTCCATAATAATGTTTTCTTTTTCTCATATTCTCTCACTCAGTAACTCTTCGCGTCTTGGACATGAAAAGTGATATAGACATTAAGCAGAAATGGCGGTCCGACAACGCAAATAACAAGCTTCGTACAATCAAACTGGTCCTGGGTGAATGGAGGCAGGTGTCTATGGAAGAAAGGCTGAGGTAACGTTGGCTCAGCTGCACATAGGTCAGCCGTTATCGCACTCATAGATTCTTGCTGAAGAATGAAGATCAACCAACAGGCCAAGCCGCGGTCACGGTGAAACGCATTTTAACTGAATGTACTTAGCGCCTGTAAGACATAAATACTATACAGATGCCAACACGAGAAATCTATTTGAAAATACTAAAACCGTCAACATAATGCCCTGCCTTAAAGAAATAAGTTTTTGTTTGTTTTGTTTTACGGCATATCAACCTCAATGGGTTATTTAATGCCGACAAGTTTGTTTTTATTTTTATTTATGGTATTTTTTTTTAATGTATAGCTGGTAATTTTTTTTCAAAATTACACTGCTGGTAATTGTTATGTAGGAATAAAGTGTCACTGCTGACACTGGTGTTTGAACGTAGATCGCAAGTGAACAAACACAGGTGATCTCATTATTCGATAGGTAGACCACGTGACCATAGCAGAAACGCTTCCTCTATTACTATTCAAACCGCTATTCTCTTTTTACTATACGAGGTACTATTAATACGGCGTATTATAATTGGTATCTGCGATTACTAAGTCCTACTACGTTAGCATTTACGAAGTATCCAGCAAGTATACGCTGTCATAGTCAAAGTGGCAACAAAGGGTCGTTTTGACGACACAACAGTAATATTTTTTTTCAAAAATGTATTGCTGGTAATAATTTCTTTTCTTCAAAAATTTCTTGCTGGTAAAAATCTTTTACAAAAATATTATGCTATTTTTACACTTTCATGGTGTTTTGATTCCATTTTGGGGGTTAACTATTTGTCCATAGCTGGGACCCTAACAGGTGCTACCAGTCCGGGTTAGGATGGACCTGGAAAAAACAGCAATTAAGAGGTGGTTCCACGCTCCTCAAAACCTCCTAATCAGAATCCTTGCTATTGAACGTAGTTCATCGTCTTACCCGGGACGCGGATGTAGTTTATCGTCATACCCAGGACGGAAAGAAATAGGTTTATACTAACACATATAACGCCTACAACATATCATGTACATACTATATATATCTATAAAACATACGGTTATCATGAAAGTATAAAATTATGTACAAAATATCTTTAGTTGAAGGCATGCAATTGCGTTCAAAATATTAAGATTTCGGCATTAAATAACACATAGAGCTGTTGATATGCCGCTAAACAAAATCAACTAACCAATCCCCGTCCTGGGTATGACGATAAACTACGTCCAACAGCAAGGCTACTGATCAGAAGGTTTTGAGGACCATGGAACAACCTCTTAATTGCTGGTGTTCCCAGGTCCACCTTGACTCTGGGTGGTAGCACCTGTTAGGGTCCCAGCTATGGGCAAATAGTTAACACCCAAGCTTGGGTCAAAATACTATGAAAGTGTAAAAATATGTTTTAAAACCAGAAATACTTTGTAAAAAAAAAATTATTACCAGCAATACTTTTTAGAAGGAAAAATTATCAGCAATACAAACAGCTATACATTTTTTGAAAAAAAAATATTCCCAGCTATACATTTTTTGAAGGAAAATATTCCCAGAAATATATTTTTGAAGAAAAAAATATT
>CAXIWW010000797.1:5000-35000 GCA_964036315.1 Acanthosepion esculentum
TGGCTCTCCAGGATTGGTCATCACAAAAATAGACATCTTCATCTGTTCTTTCCTTCTCTGGTATCAAGGAAAGACATAGCTGGCTCTCTTTTGGCAAGAATTCGGTATTCATATATATATATATATATATATATATATATATATATATGTGTGTGTGTGTGTGTGTGTGTGTGTGTGTATATATATGTATATATATAAAGAGAGAGAGACAGACAGACAGACAGACAGACAGACAGACAGACAGAGCAGTGTTTGGTTGAATATTCCAGAATATTATGTCTATTTATTTTTATTTAACCCTCTTGAATTCTCGGATCATTTTCTTAATGTTGATATTAATTTAATTAAGGAAGGCTCCGTAGTTTTTTCATTTCCTTTATTGTCACAAGTACTTTCAGTCTCATCCAAGATCATATCAGGGGTGAAATGCTAAGACAAACAATTAATGTAATTGATAGTTGTGGGTTTTTTTTTAATTTAATTTTCAGAACACACCAATTTTGTCGTAGAAGAAACAAGACCCTGATGACAACATTGTGCTAATGTCGAAAATACTCGGAATAAAATGAATATGCATAAACATGGCAATATTCTTTCTATTTTTAATAAGGGTACTAAGAAACTTGTCCGTAATTACGAGAATATCCTATTAAAGTAAGTAAACAAAACTTCAACAAATTATTTAATGAGATAAGATATGTCATTATATATATATATATATATATATATATATATATATATATATATATATATATATGATATGTTTAACGTTCTTTTTATAGATACAAGTATTTAAGCAAATGCTCTGTTTTATAATAAACAGTATTAAATACTGTTTATTATAAAACAGAACATTTGCTTAAATACTTGTATCTATAAAAAGAACGTTAAACATATCATAAATGTCTTTAAATAAATTGTCGGACTTTGTCCAATTCAAATATATATATATATATATATATATATATATATATATATATATATATATGAACCGCAACCTTCCTTTCAAATTTGTTTCGTTAAATATGACAGACAAGAAAAATTTGATGAATATTTTATTGAGTTTTTATCGTATTCCTAATTTTTTCCGTTTGGGAATAAGGGAGACTAAAAACTGTCCGTGGTGTCTGTTGGCTCGAGCGCTTTCGGTCAATTCTTCGGGCATTTTCAATGGGCTTGCTGTTAATTGTTTCACAGTTGTCGTTTAAGATCTAATTTTGTGATGTATATTGTATGATAGTAGCGTTTATTCCGAGCCTTGCAAAAATAATGTGGCTGAAATTCAAGTTGACGTCTTTCTATTTAAAAAAACCTTTAATACATTGTTTTCGTTGTGAAATAAAGTAAGATTAATACTGGATCCTATGTCTATAGAGTGGTTCTCTTAAAGCAACGTGTTTTCGGTTACGGGATTTAGGAAGGATGATCGTGTTATCAGCCAAAATGTTATATATATATATATATATATATATATATATATATATGTGTGTATGTGTGTGTGTGTGTGTGTGTGTAATTGGGCAGCAATCTCTGTTTTATACAAGTTTCATTAAAAACGAGTGACCAGGTACTGCTGTTAAGTTTTTGTTTAGTTTTTCTTGTGTTCTTATAATTTTCTTCTATTCTGGACAAAAAATATATATAAAAATTGTCTAAATGTGCTGTATGTTCTAGCGCTTTCGTCTATACTTTTATTATCATGGATAATTTTATTTTAACTAAATGTATGAATTGCTTTTCTGTATGTGTCTAGAATTATAGAAATGTTTTATTTTCTTAACACGGTCAGCCCGTTGTGGCCGTGTTCATATTTGATATTATTGAGTATTGGCTTTTTCTTTTTTACTGATAATGCTTCCATTATTATTAGTCTTTTTTACATGAGGCCATTATATTAGTATTATCAAGATGAATATTCCGGATAGTGTTTCGTAGGCCTCCGTGTCTATTTGGAAAATTTTTACATAATTTATGTCCGAAAAGAAGAAAATCCTAAGAACACAAGAAAAAATAAATTAAAAAAATTAACTACAGCATCTTGTCAGTCATTTTAATGAAACTTTATATATATATATATATATATATATATATATATATATATATATATATATATATATATATGTGTGTGTGTGTGTGCGCGCGCGCGTGCGTGCGTTTATAATTATTGAACGAGGAGTTATCATTATTTACATTCGTTTGTTCTTGTTCCGGAGCCCATATACCGTGATATCTCGTTTTGTTCTTTGTAGTTACAGCATGGCCATTGTTTGTCCTGTTCCCACGAACCCTACATCTGCAACATGAATTTCATCAATCAAATAAGCAATACGACAGAACAAGAACAATCTACACACGTATATTAAATAAATGGTATCCAGTTCGAAATTCCTTGAAGTTTACACGGATCGACAGACACCTGAAGAATGCAAGGGCACAAAAATCCAAAACGTTGTAATAATTACAAGAAAAAAAGATAAAGACATTATTCCAGACGTAAATAATGTCATGAAATGTGTGGAATGTTTATCTTATATTCAGCCATATCTGTCTCCCAAAATATGTGTATTTTATATACAGCTATCTTGATCGCTCAAAGAAAGTAAAAGTAACATTTTCTGCAACCGGACCTGAAAGAGATAAAACATCAAACCCGAACCTATGACTACCATTATGACTCGAGCGTAAGTCGGACCTATGCCTAACTTTTTGACTCCAGTGTAAACAAGACCTATGTCTAACTCTAGTGTAAATCAGACCTATATCTAACTTTTTGACTCCATTGTAAACAAGACCTATATCTAACTTTTTGACTCCATTGTAAACAAGACCTATATCTAATTTTTTGACTCCATTATAAACAAGACCTATATCTAATTTTTTGACTTTAGTGTAAATCAGATGTATGTCTAATTTTTTGGCATCAGTGTAAACCAGACCTATTTCTAACTTTTGATGCTAGTCTAATCCAGGCCTATGTTTTACTTTTTGACTAAAGTGTAAACCGGGCCTATGCATACCTTTTTGATCCGTGTCAATCGGATATATGTCTACCATTATGACTCAAATGAAAATATTTTGACTCTAGTGTAAACTAAAACTATATCTACCTTTTTGACTCTAGTGTAAATGTCTATTAACACACTGTGATTTTTTTTTGTCCTGTGAGATTTATATCTGACTTTAAATAACGCATGATAGAAGACGACATGTCATTAAATTACCCAACCTAACCACATCTTCGTATTTCTGTCTATTTATATCAACCTATCTCTCATTCATACATACTTATATACATAAATATATATATATGTGCATGTATGTATGTATGTATGTATATATATATATATATATTTGTGTGTATATGTGTGTGTGTGTGTGTGCACGCTATATAAACAAGTATACATATATATCGAGAAAATGACCTTGAAATCTTGTGTGCATGGGTCTGTGCAAAGATAAACTAGATACTGTTCCCACATATATATATATATATATATATATATATATATATATATATATATATATATATTTGAGAAGAGTGTACCTGTTTATATATGTATATATGTATGTATTTTTGTGTAAAGCTGGAGGAAACTTAATACAATTTGCAAACAAAATCTCCCTCTTGATTTAAACATAGATTTTATTACAGGCTATCATGTTGGCCCAATGATTTACACAAACAATATGGTTCGACTAGTATCTGGGAAATTGCCCTGGGATTAAAGTATGGCGCCTAATTCCTGGCTACCCTTTGGTTAAACTAACAAGAACTGTTGTATAAAGCTCACTTGAAAGAAAGAACGAAAGAGCATCTATAAAAATCGCTACATTCCTAGGTATGCTTTACTTCAACTAAGGGTAAAATTTTAAAAAAACATCTTTAGCTTATTAGGTGCAATATTATATATATATATATATATATATATATATATATATATATATATATATATATATATGATGGACTCTCCCCGGTAATTTCGACATATGAGAATCCGGCAACCTCATTCAGTCTTTACGCTGGTGTTGTATATGACACTTCAGTCCCGCTAGTGACCTGCATACAAGTGCTACAGCGAGGATCTCGGGACATAGTCACAGGAATATTTGTTGATTTTTCTCGTTATTGTCTTTCGTCTCTTAGCTGGTCAATATGACTGATACCATTCTGGCACAAATATTTTCAGTTCTTTCTATAATGTTGCATTTTGCGAGATCAGCATTGTAGACACCCCCATATATATATATATATATATATATATATATATATATATATATATATGTCATTCACAGACAGTACTGTTTCGATGTATCACAGCTCCTCAGTGCGACTAGACTTCCGAATGCCTCAAGCCAGGATTGAAACACAACTAATTTGGTGTCAGCCAGAGCTATCTTCACTCGGTAGAGTTACACAACTAAGTCAAGCGTATATATGGAAAATGGATTAAATCTGGCAAATTTTTATTTTTAATTTATTTTGTTTAAATGTTACTTTTGATAGATACTTATATTCGAGTAGAAGTTATTTTTTAACTGTATTTTTATACAAATACTGCTACCGTCCTGAATATCCGAGGAATCTTGTCAGAAAAATATGCATCCTCTGGTAAGATTAAAAAACAGAACTTCTATTTGAATATGAGTATCCATCAAAAATAACTTTTAAACAAAATATATTAAAAATTAGAATATGCCGGATTTAATTCATTTCTTAAAAATAAATTGTCTTTGTTTACGTTAGGATACGAAACAGAACAAATAAGAATGTCTCGTTCGAGAATCGGTATAGACTGTCTGTTCAATAGGCACTTTTCAAGCTGTTTGACTGTAAGTCCTACACGGCCGAGCGGTTAGGCACGTCAGATCCAATGACGTTCCCCATAGACGTTTTCCGAATTATATGTTTGTGTTATCGGTAAATTTGCTTTATCAGTATTATTGCAATTTTCTACTTCTTATTTATGTGAATGAAGCTTCTCAACCTTAAATAACGTTCAATTGAAGAAGAAATGAGGGTCTGCTTATCGCACATTCGAAAAAACATTGATGAAATCGCGAAAAACCACTAGGCACAGGTTTCACCCTAAATAAGTTGCACAAATAGTTGAATAAAACATTGAAATGAGCTAAGTTCATATTTGTGTGCGTATTTTTCTAAAGTCTATGGTTTTATTTCATAACATCTAAATCTAAAATCTAAAAATGTTGCTACGTGTGCCGCGATATTTTCATTTGCCCCTAGATGTGCCGTTATTGAAAAAGATTGAGAAATATTGACTTACAGTATAGTCAATGAAATAAGATTATAAAATATTACCAACGATAAAAAAAATACTTAATAACTGTAGAAAAAAAGCATTCTGGTACATTTTTTCTTTTTTTCCAATTTTTTCCTAGTGAAATCCTCCAAAAACGTCCCATTTAAAAAAAAAATCTCCTTACCTGTAGAAAGGAAAAGGCATCACTTTCTTTGAGGACCTCAATGCTGTATTGGAGGAGGCCAGTGGTGCGTTGCAGAAGGCTGGTGCAGTGAGAAACCTGCTCCTTTAGAGTTAGGATCTTCACTTCCTTCTCATCTTTTAAACTCTCTAAGAGATATTGTTTGCGTTCCTTGATTGAGTCTATCAACTCATCACATTTCTGGATAACTGTCTTTTGAAACTCATTACAGTTATTCTGAAACAAACAAAAATAGTAATCAGAGGAAAGAACAATTACAGTAAAAAATCACAAAAAAGAGGAAAATGAATATGATTATATATATATATATATATATATATATATATATATATAAAGGGACAAGAGGAAAACTGTTCTTAGCCGACGCGTTTCGTTCTCTGAGGGACTTTATCAAGGCAATGTAGGATTTAATTTTTCGCGCGTGTTTATATACAAAAGCCCGGATGTCACTGGTTTATCATGACTTTTAAATTTGAGAACATCCATGAATGATCATTAGGTGGTTCAAAGATCAATCAAAACAAGAGGAGGACACAAAATGTCATAATTCAAAGTCTGGGAAAAATTAAGCGAGTAAGATTCAAGAAATTCTTTTTTCATTTTTCATCTTTTTATTTATTTATTTATTTTTAAACGAAACAAAATAAACCCTTCTTTGCCTTGATAAAGTCCCCCAGTGGGCGAAACGCGTCGGCTAAGCATAGGTTTTCCCCTTGTCTTTTTTTTCTTTTTGTTCCTTTACAGACACATTATCTGAAAATAATTTACACACACACACACACATATATATATATATATATTGAAATTTTTTTAATATGTTGTCATTGTTTACGTTAAGATACGTTTCGTGAGTAGAAATGATCGATCGAGAATAATCGTCTAACATAACTCTTTACGAAGAAAGTACTTCGAGGGCCCACTAACAACAATATTACACACTATAAACACACGTCAAAAACATTATATTACATCACCAACATTCACGGATTCCATTCTTAAAGAATCTAAAGTAGGTTTATCTAAAACAAACGGTATGTACGTAAAACGTAAAAACGTTCCCAAATCAACATGCGAAAAACCAGCCAACATAATGTCTAACAGACACACACATACGCAATCTAAATCCCACATGGGCAACTAGAATTTTTATACACTTACACAGATCAAGCAATGTGTACGGTTTTTCAGTTAGGCTTGGAAACTTTGATTGAACGCGTCGTCTTTCCTTGATTCTGGAACGCCACAAATTGTATAAACGTTGGTTCAACAAACCGAATGCACATGAAAACTAATTAACCAATGGAAATCAAACAACACAAAAATAAAACAAAAATACCAGAATTCTCTCTTCTTTTTCTCCATATCTCATTCTCTGGCGAAACTTTAATAAAAGTGAAACATAATAGACTGATAAATAACTCGTTATTTATTTTATCAGATTATCTATAGAAGGTGTTATATGTTTTTGGTATAAACCGATTTCTTCAAGGCAGAGCATTGTTTTGACGGCTTTAGCGTTTTCAAAAGGTTTTTTCGTGTTGTTTTCCTTGTAGTATTTATCTCTTGTAAAGGTAAGTGAGTACATTCAGTTAAAATGTGTTTCATCGTAAGTGCGGCTCGGCGTGTTGTACGCATCAGCTAATCTTCATTTTTCAGCAAATATAGAAAAATAAAATTAATATTCAGGTACATGAGATATTCTGTTAATCAAGTAAATGTTTCTGAAGCCTGTATCATTTGGATTGGTTTATTTATTACTAGGATATCCCTATCTAGGCCGGTTGTTATTATTAATTTTAGTTCAGGAAAAATAAAATAAAAACACAGAAAGCAACTCAAAACATGTTTACCAATTAAAAAGACGTTTATAATAAGAAGAAATAATAAACGGACGTGAAAATCCATTAAAAGAATCACTGCTGCTTAAGTTACGGCTACAAATCTGAAGATGTAGATGTCCCAACAAGAGATGCACATTCCTTAAATAGGTCACTCAAACATTGCTCTATCACGATGGCCCCTCCTGGTCAAACTGACAGTGGTTTCCTTTATAATAAGGGATATAAGTTCAATAGCTGTTGGGGGGTGCAATGTCTCGCACATCTCGCCTATGGAACTCCCTTCCCTATTACTGTTTCCCTGACAAATACAATCTCCAACGGTTTAAGTGTAGCGTCAATCATCATCTCCAATTGCCTTGATCTATCCACTTCCTGACATCTTTCATTCCTATCTGCTCTCGCTCTATATCTCCCGTAACCCCCCTGCCTCGATCGACCCTCCGTCCTTCTCTTTCTCCACATCCCTTCCTTTACCACTCCTATCTGCTCTTCCTCCACATCCCTTCTGTAACCCCATGCGTGATAGTGGCCACCAGCCTTGCTTGGGGTGATACGCTTAAAAAAAAAAAAAAAAAAAAAAAAAAAATACTTCTTGATCCTGGCACGTTGTTATTAAATTCCGTTTAAGGAAAATATTTTAAGTGTAACCCGGATATAAGATACCCGGATATAAGAGAAACCCGGATATAAGAGAAATCTTCTCTGGTCCTAAATTAGAGCCTGTGTTAATAAAACAAAATAGACCAAACCCGGATATAAGAGAAACCCGGATATGAGATACTTCTTCTCCGGTCCCGACAACTCTCTTATATCCGGGTTACACTGTATCAATATAGATACATTTCAAATATCAGGTTTGGTTTGGTTTGGTTTACGGCATATCAACCTTAATGGATTATTTAATGCCGACAAAATTTTCATTGTTAGCAATATTTTTTTCAAAAATCTATTTCTGGTAATATTTTTTCCTTCAAAAAATCTTTCTGATAATAATTTTCCTTTGCTGGTAATATTTGCTTTTCAAAAAAAATTTTTTTTTCAAAAATATATTGTTGGTAATAATTTTTTTTACAAAGTATTTCTGGTATTAAAACCTATTCTTACAGTTTGGTTTGTTTGTTTGTTTGTTTGTGTTTTATGGCATATCAACCACTGTGGGTTATTTAATGCCAAATCCAGTTTATATGAATTTTAAATGCCTATTTTGTATGGAACATTTTTAGCAACCTAGAGCTTATTTGCTTGCACACTGCAAAATAATCCTAGGTATTTTGTTTAAGTCAAGAATTTCCATTTGATAAGGACAATTTATTTGAAAAAATGATAAAAAGTAAGATATGTTATTAAGGATTCTTTTTCATTTGTTCAACAAATATCAGATTTGTAGTAATAAAAATAAAGTCGGACTCGAAAATCCATTTACAAAATTACGTTTATTCATAAATTTAAAAAAATCATATTTGGATAATAAAAGTCAACACCTTCGAAACAGGTTATTATCAATATCTTTAAGAAGATTTATCGAACATTCCGCGAATTTTCGACGTATACGGATCTAGCTCTATCTTCAAAAAATAAGAAAGACATATAGAATGTCCAGATAACAATGGGTAGAGATGTGAAAAAGATGTTCTTCGCGACGAAGCAGAACAATTTAGTAATTAACAATAGTAGTCGCTTCGTCTATTAACACGGTCCCTTATAATTCCAAAACACAGTCACATTTTAACATGGTGGGCGAAAAGAAAAAGATTCAATCAAATCTCCAGAGCAACCAACAGCAATGCATCCACCTCCTATGGGGAGAAATTCAGCGCTGGTAACTTATTTTCCACTGGTTAGATATTAGAAGCTAAGACTTGCGTGCTGTATTGTTCATATAAATATAAATACATTCCGAGAATTTTACCAATATCAGTCGGTTAAAACCAATTTTATATTTGTATACTAAAATTTGATATCGTCATAGCAGTTTCACCAAAATCAGTGTGGTTAGTCATCTTCAGAATGGCTGCTCGTTCCCAGACATGTCCAGGAAACGAGCAGCCCAGGCTCATTTGCGTTTCTTCAATACCAATATCCAATCTTTCGTTTATACTGTAACTATGTTGCGCATTGATATGCGTTGTGGTGTAATAGTTATTGGCTCGGACTGAGAAATCGGAGAGTCGAGTTCGAATTCAAGTTGGATTCGTTGCATTCACTTAGGCGCATATGTCCTTGGGAAAAGGTATGAATCCATAATTCTCCTTCAATGCGTTGAACATAGCTTCCTACCGCAGAAAGAAACGGCAGCCTACTGCGGGAACATCTTCCGAACCGAAAGAGACATGGTCTCAAGTGTGTATCACATATGGCAGTTAACTAATGCTGAGCATACATTAGTTACAGTTCAAGTATGTGCTCCACTACGAACACATAAGGTTTTGAATTCAGACATGTCCTTTTCCTATACTGGTTGCCGACAATGGATAGAGACTCTGACTTACTATTTAACTCGGAAGTGAGATTAAATGGAGTTACATCTTTCCAAAGGCTATTTGTGCGAATGTGAATATAACGATCGCAACTTGAATACGAACTCGGCTCGACAATTTTCTCTCCCTGATACCCTAACCATTGCACCAGAAATTAGATACACTGTACTCTAAATCTTATCACTTTAAAGAAAAGATAATAGCAGGGTAAGTCTGCCTTTCTCTTTATTTTCATCCTTTCTTTTTATCTATTTTTTTCGGCACGATAGGGAGTATTATATTATTGCATTATTTCTATATCTCAAGACTTATCACTTAACGAGAAGAAGTACCCATTTACACTGGGTAGGGAGTCAAGACTGGTTATAATGGGAGTAAAACGATTTATTTATATATTCAATTTCATCCAATACAAGCCTCGAGAGCCACTCAAATAGACGCTTACAGTCAAAATTGTAATTATGAATGCGGTGTACGATCTGAATGGAAAAGAGCGCGGCTAGAGATTATGAAGCTAAGGGGGGAAAGATAAAGACTGAGCCTTGACTTGAAGTGTTGATGGAGGCACAAACACACGAGAGTCTGTTCCACATAGTGGCAGTTCTTAGGAACTTCTTTCTTACGTTTGGATCGTTGGGGAAATGAGGGCGATTAACATTCGTAGAAGTGGCATGGTGTGTTGTAGCCTTAAAGGTCTGAACTGGTGGAACTAAAGAATGGAGCATATCTGAACATTTGGTATGGAATTAGCGATAAGCTTGAAACGTTACATCTATGCCGAAATTTCTCATTACATTTGGAATATGGAGGAACAAAGTGAAAAATCCTCTTTACAAATGGTATACAGAGGAAATGAGGTTGATTCGACTATGCCGACATGTCGTGGCGAGTGTTAGCAGTAAAGGCCTGAACTGAAGAAACTAAAAAATTCTCTAATATATTTTATTTGCAGCAACCGAAGGAGAAATTTCAATTTCAGAGAGTTTTTGTAGGAAAACACACACACACACACTATATATATATATATATATATATATATATATATATATATATATATATATTCTGTCTATACGTTAATCTTATAAATACAATTTATTTAAGTAAATGCTCTGTTTTTTTTTAATTAAACAGTATTAATTACATTCAATGGCTTGAATGTTCGTCGAGAAATTTCGTAGAAAATATGCGTTCTCTGACAGGAATCGAACCTGTATTTTTATGCGGAAACCGTCATTCGATCTGACGTGATATACTATTTAGCTACAGAGAAGCGTCCAGTTAGCAAAGTCCAAACTACTGTTTCTTTTTTAATTAAACTGACATTTGTAAAATCAAAATAGATAATCTACAAACTATATATTTATAAAGCATACGTTTACCCCGAAAGTATGAAATTGTGTACAAAATATCTGTAGCTAAAGCCATGGATTTCGTCATTAAATAACCCACAGAGGTTGATATGCCGCTAAACTAAAACAACCTTACCAAACCAAAGCATTTTATTATTTTACGTGTTAATATGAGTTACTTGATATTCTATAACATTCATAGTTCTTTTATTCATCGAGTTTCTTAACTTTTTCAGTGTTTCGAATTTGACAATACCCGCGGGAGGTTATATTCATTTTAAGAGATCTTTTTCACCTAAACATTATCCATTTTGATATTCACCATATCTGAAGAAGACGGACGTCATTCCATTAATTTGGAACAATTTCTGACAAGATGGACAATAAGCAACTTCATATAAATAAAGGAACAGCATCTTGCATGAATATTTCTTTTACAATAATGTTCACACTGCACAAGGCGCAGAGGTGAGGTGGACATGGTTTATGAGGATATGTAGGGTTAACCATAGACTTGAATAGATTAAGATTGTAGTAAACATTCTCTTGGGAGTCGGTTCTACAAAGTAAGAGGTAAGAAGCACAATTTATGAGGATATGTGGGGAAGATAACAGTTAACCATGGACTTGAAAAGGTTAAGATTGTAGTGATCGGGGAAGCATCCTCATGGGAGTCGGTTCCATAAAGTAAGAGGTAAGAAGCAGAGTTTATGAGGATATGTGGGGAAGATAACGGTTAACCCTAGACTTGAACAGGTTAAGATTGTAGTGATCGGGGAAGTATCGTCCTGAGAGTCGGTTCCACAAAGTAAGAGGTAAGAAGCACAGTTTATGAGGATATGTAGGGAAGATAACGGTTAACCCTAGACATGAACAGGTTAAGATTGTAGTGATCGGGGAAGCATCCACTTGGGAGTCAGTCCCACAAAGTAAGAGGTAAGAAGCACAGTTTATGAGGATATGTGGGGAAGATAACGGTTAACTCTAGATTTGAACAGGTTAAGATTGTAGTTCCGTACGTAATTTAGCTTAAAGTTTCGAAGTTATGATCCATATCACTGAACTCAAACCACCAAATAAGTTATTTCAAATATTTTTTAATAAAAAACAGTTCTTATAATATGGATTCTTCAGGCTATATTTATCATATAGATTCTATCCTGCAATTCACAAACTATATTTATAAAATAAATATCTATATGATATTATAAGTTGAAATACCTTATTTATAAAATAAGTATTTATATGATATTGGAAACTGAAATTCACACACTATGTTTATAATATAAATATCTATATGATATCAAAAGCTGAAATTTACATACAATATTTATAATATAAATAGTTATATGATACAGTGTTGTGCAAAAAATGTGACTCGGTCACGTTTTAGGGGGAAACTCTTTTATTTTCTTGATATATTAGATAAAAAATAGAGTTTTAAAAAATGTCTGTATAAGTAAGAGAAATGATACATTGTCTGCAATTTTACAAATAATATTCTGAAGAAACAATTCTGAAGCATGTTATTTTTTTGTTTTTAAGGTTACTGTTTCCCTGACAAATACAATCTCCAACGGTTTAAGTGTAGCGTCAATCGACATCTCCAGTTGCCTTGATCTATCCACTTCCCTTCTCCACATCCTTTCATCTTTCATTCCTATCTGCTCTCGCTCCAAATCTTCTGTAACACCCTTGCCTTGATCGACCCATTGTCTTTCTCTTTCTCCACATCCTCTCCTTTACCACTCCTATCTGCTCTTCCTCCAACCCTTCTATAACACCATGCGTGATAATGGCCTCCAGCCTTGCTTGGGGTGATACGCTTCAAAATAAAAAAATAAAAAAAATATTTACTGTGCAAAAAAAGTGACTCATTAAAAAATGTGTCATTTATTTTAAAACACCTTGTAATTTTTTTTTCCATAATTTTATTTAGAATATTCTTTAAAATTCTTGAAAGTTCTAGAATTATTTTAAAGTATACAAAAGAAACCAAAAATATAATTAATTAGTGATTTGTTATGAAAAGCTCTAAGCACATACCGCAATCTGTTACAGTAGCAATACTTGCCCTATCAAAAGATGGTAAATAGACTCGAGAAATTGTAAATAGTGTCAACACTTGTCAATCAAGTGTCTCGAGGTTTTTGAGAAGGTTCGATTTCATTGAAACATTTGTCAAGGTAGACAACAAGAGTAGAAAACCCCGGATCGATGAGAGAAACGGCCGCAAAATCATTAGAGAAATTAACCAAAGCCGATCGTTTACCAGTACAGAAATTGCTGCTACTTTGAAAAATGAGATCGAAGTGTTTACTCTTCTATTGTACGCAAATGGTTCTTGAGCGAGGCTTACAAAGCCTATTCAAAAGTTTTTAAGCCAATGCTAAATAAAACTCATGAAGCTAAACTTTTAGTATGGGCAAACACCTACAAGTCCTTCACTGAGTCTGACTGGAAATCTGTTCTTTTTCTCCAACGAGACAAAAATTGGAATTTTTTTTCCAAAAACAAAAGAACGAAAATGAGACGGAGGAGCGAAGAAAACCCCTTTGAAAATGACAGTTAATACTGTGAAGCATCCTGCCAATTTTATGGTTTGGGGTTTGCTTCTCAATCAATGGGACTGGATTAAACAGCACTCAATACTCAAAAATATTAGGCATCTGCCATCTGCCGAAAAACTCGAAATTGATCAATTAAATCTCATTTTTATGCAAGACCATGCTCCCTGCCACACATCAAAGCAGATGAAAAATTACTATTTCGAAAAGAAATGTCAATGGCCACTGCAGTCTCCTGACCTAAACCCAATAGAGAATTTATAGAACGTAATAAAATTGAGACTTTTGAAAAAAACTCATTCAAAATAAAGAAGCTTTGATTGAAAACTTTAATGTGGAGTGGAACAGTTTGCGAGGAGATGACACCTGCAAAAATCTCAGTAAGAGTAAAACGGACCAGAGTCCAGAGAGGTCTGAAAAACAAAGCATAAATTGCTAATTAAATTTTTCTTTTGTGTTTTTATTTACCAAATTTTATTCTTTGAGAAAATATTAGGTTAACTTTGCACATAATTAATACAGTATAAAAAGTGAGTCACTTTTTTGCACAGTAAATATTTACCTTAAAAACAAAAAAATAACATTATTTACATTATTCGAACTATTGTCCTCATCTTTGTCGCCATATTTATTACAACGTTTTTAGCCGTTGTACGCCCCGGCCTTCTTTAGGTGGTTGGAATGTCGAACTGAACCCTTTATTTCGCTCACTAGGAGATAACTGATAGCTGACATCCATTAAACATGGCACGTGGAAATAGAACAGTCTACCCCAGTGAGCGAAATAAAGGGTTCAGTTCGACATTCCAACCACCTGAAAAAAGCCGGAGCGTACAACGGCCGAAACGTTGTAATAAATATGACGACAAAGATGGGGACAATAGTCCGAATAATGTAACTAATGTACATAATACCTCATCTCAGAAATATAGACAGAAATAGAGACAAAAAATAACATGTATTCATTTTGTTAAGAATTTTTTTGTAAAATTGCAGACAATGTATCATTTCCTTTACTTAAACACGATTTTTTAAAACTATTTTTTATTTAAAATATTAAGAAAAAAATTTCTTTTTTTCTTTTCAAAAATAATTGACTGAGTCACTTTTTTGCTTAGTACTATATTGTAAGCTGAAATTCAAAAGCTATATTTATCAAGAAAATCTGACATATGTTTATTGACATAAGACTATAAGAAAGCCAACCATGTTAAACTGTTGCTATCTGTGTTAATTTTATTGAAAGTATCAAATGAACGACTCTGACCAGATCTGTTAAAGAAAGGGTGACTGGCGTTTAATATTCATATGTTGTAGGCTATAAAAGACACAAAAGGTCACTGAGTGGGAAAACTCTGAGACAAAAACAGTATTACGTAGAAAGTATAATAACAAAATTCGAATTAAGTTACGTTTGTAGGTTACTGGAAGTTTTTATGAGTTTTTTTTTCATTCCGTACTTAATACCACGTTCAAATTCCAGTCAAGGTCGTTGCGTTCACTTTCGCACAAAATACCCGTGCGAAAGACATGAATGCTTCTCTTTTCCCCACTTACCTAAAATTTGGGGGTCGCACGATACGCGAAATCGCGCGTTGCACGAGGATATACCATATATAAATATATATTTCATTTTCATATAATTTATTTAAAACAACCATTGAAGCAGAATGCGCCCAAATCCCAAACGAACAGCTTGAAGTTGTTTGTAACGCTGCCGAAATCTGATTTTTATTTCAGTGTTTTGAGCCCGAACGGTTATCAGTGTGAAGGCATGAGATAGCTCAAGATAATTAGACATTTGTCATCTTTATTCTCACTTATAGATCCTTGATGACTTTTAACCGACACTGTATTATTCAAAATCCAAAGTGTGTATACATTTTTAAGACAGCCCGTATATCAATATGGCTGTAAGCATTAGTGACTCAAATATCAACAAGCCAAGTTCGAATTCTGTTCGAGTTCGTTCACTTTTACACAAAATGCCCTTGGAGAAGGCATGAATCCATCTCTTTCTTCCCACTAGCTATATATTAAATAACAGAGCTGGCCAGGCACTCATGCCTTGAGGTCGCAACCAGTGTAGGAGAAGGAAACATTTCGAATTCAAAACTAGCCTGATGATGAGCTTCAACAGTCTAACTTATCCTTGACATGACGTGAACGCAGTGTGATGGTTATTAGTGTTGAAAGTGGCATTGGCATACCAGGTTCAAATTCTAGCCAAATTAGTTGCGTTCACTTTCGCACAAATAACCTTGCGAAAGTTATAAATGGCTCTCTCCCGCCCACCTACTTATGGATTAAATAGCGGAGCATACTGGGCTCTCTTGCCTTGAGGTGGCAATCATTCTAGGAGTAGGAAAACTCAAAACCCAGCCTGAAGATTGGTTTAGACAGGCTAACTTGCCCTAGACACACCACTGCTGCAATAAATGTGGGGTCCCTAATGTATATTATTTTTTATATAAAAATTGTTTTCTTGTCTATTACATCAGCCTGAAGAGGGATGGGCTCCATCAGGATATCATCTTGCACTAGATACACCACTGCTGCTATGGCTACAGTACATGTGGTGTTCCTCGAACCCTAATGTATATTGTGATATAAATTTGTTTTCTTGTCTGTTATATCAGCTTGGAGAGGGATGTTCTCCATCAGGCTATCTTGCCCTAAACACACCACTGCAGCTATGGCTGCAGTATATATGGTGCTCCTAGGACCTTAATGTATATTACGATATAAAATTTGTTTTCTTGTCTGTTACATCAGATTGAAGAGGGATGGGTTCCATCAGGGTATCTTGCCCTAGACACACCACTGCTGCTATGGCTACAATACATGTGGTGTCCCTAGGATCCTAATGTATATTACTTATGATATAAAATTTGTTTTCTTGTCTATTACATTCTATTACAGCAACTTGAACAGTGAAGGGCTTCGTTAGGCTATTATGCCCTAGACAAACCACTGCTACTACAGCTGCAGTAGACATAGTGTTCCTACGAGTCTAATGATTTACAGGACATGGTGATATAATTTGATTTCATTTCAATCATTTCATCCCAAGTAAGGCTATAAAGCTACTAAGATGCAAGGGGGTCAATGAGTTTGAAAGAATCTGAGACAAAAGAAAACATTATTACGGCGAAAAAGAACAGGAATTAAAGAGATATGATGTCGACTGACATTGCATTTAAATTTACAATTTTGTTTACAAAACATGCATTCTTGATGATTTAATATAAAAACCAGCCGAGCGTTGTTTTTTCTTAATGACAGTTGTGATTCTATTTTGATTTCAGTGAACTTTTTAATGTTCGGAATTAAATTAGTGACTGACAGTGGCAGAGAATTCTTTACATTTTCATCAGTCAATTTTGTTTTTAATCAACTTCATCGCTGAAATTGCTTTCTTCACGTCCGCTCGTCATTCTGAAATGGCACCAAAAAATACTGAGATAATTTTCTTCGTTCTGGAAAATGTTAACAGGTTAATGACCAGCAGAAATTAATAATGTCGGAAACATTAAGAGAAGCTCATCAAATCTCATATCCTATAATGGATTTGTTTTCAAGTCAAAAGTTCTAGGTTACTAGAAATCTTGACGGCGGTTTTTAAATTCAGTAATTGGAAATGGGTTTATAAGTGCAAATATGCAGTTTGTTTCCTTTTCCCATTGTATAGGAAATAAGGAAATGGAATAGTCTAGGCTAGGATGTAGTTTTGGCTAACACCCCAAGACACACCAAAACCAAAACATTAATATAAGAACTCCAGACATCTATCTTATATATAAAATTACCTGACTTCCATTAGTCCGTCCGTTAAAATAGCCATGCATTGAATGATCGAAACCACATTTAGAGAGAAGTACAAACAGATAAGGTGGTAAAAAGTACAGTTGGTTTTACTAGGATGCATAGCTGAGTACAATAAATTTTCATTAATTTTTTGAAAACTTAAATGTTTTATTATTTAACATACAAAATACTCCGACTATTTAAAAAAAAATTATTTAATAAAAATACAGTATTATTTATTGCATATCTTTTCTTTAGGTTTGTATATATACAAGAATCGAGTTTCCAATTCGCCCTGCGTTTGCGACAACTCTTAACAAATCACAAGTCCAAACGTTCCAAAAAGTTGGAATTTGGCTCCAGAAAGGAATATTTACGCATGGCAAGGTGTATGTTGCATGCTCAAGCGTAAGAAACCCTAAGAATTTATTCTTCGCTGTTAAAAAGGAAAAAAAGAAATTTTCTTAAAATAATCGTTTACCATAAAGTCCTATCAAACTAAATCAAATTTAAGAAATTAAGAAATTATTAAACCGGTAAATAGGCTTTTTGTTAAAGTATTTTTTCAAACAAATCAGCTTATTCAAATTTGATTGATTGATTTGCCAAATTGAACGAAACGTAGACTTTGTAAATCTCGACAAAAATGTTAGCGATAATTTCAACAATACTAAATACTAATGTTCTTAAAAAAGCCTCATCAGATCGAGAATCTCACCTGGATGTCATGCAGGACATTCAGCTCAATTTAGAAATGTCTAAACTTTATATACAACCGTTTTTTCAGATCAATGATTAAAATGGGGGTTTAAATAAATAGGTCATTAAGAGTATTATTTTTAATCAGATCTCGCAGATTGGCACTATAGAATCTCAAAAAACATTACCAAATAACAGAAATGAAGTCAACAAGTTCCTTTTGTATGTTGCTTGGCAAATTCATTATTTTTATCCACTTAATGAAAATTGTGCTTGTAAACAAAAATCGTCTTTGTTGCTGTGATAACAACAAAGACGAGGAAAGTACACCACTTGTAAATAAAGTAGCAGTTCACGGGGTAAAAGTTGTCTGAGTGGAACTTCCTCAATACAGATGGAATATAGAAGAAATATAGGTGGTTTCACGTCGCATAGTGGATCCTAGCTGCAAATACCTTAGTTCAAACAATTTTAACCTTCACGGATAAGACCCGCCATGCTACACACATGGTAGCGAACCACCCTAATATTCATATTCCATTGGTGGAATTACGTTCCACATGAGCAACTTTTTCTCTCGAACTGCTACTTTGTGGAACTGAATCTCAAGTGAATGCTTTCCCATTCGCTACAAACTTAACCTGTTCAAGTGTAGGGTTATCTTCATAAACTCTGCCTCTTACGTCTAACCGTCTACCTCGACTGGCTCCCAGACCTTATCCATCAATGTAAAAAAAAAACGTCTGAAGTGGTGAAACTAAAGAACTGAGTGCTCTTCCGAACATTTGCCGTGGAAATAGTGGTAGACTAATAATAACTTTGCATCTGTGGGAAAAGAAGTTGTAGAGTGGAAAATATGTAAACCCCCACTTACAAGGACACGTACACACATTCAAATTCTATTAAGGTTGGAAAGTGAAGATTATGCAGCTCCAGCCCAGGTATGGCGCTAGTAATCTTTTTATAGTCTCAGACTGTACAGATTCTATGGGCGTTTTTCTTTGGCTAACACCCCAAGACACACCAAAACCAAAACATTAATATAAGAACTCCAAACTAACTCCGGAACTAAATTCTGCTTTTGTTTCAAGTTTAAAATTGTAGACATGCACTCACAACCAACATTCAGGACACTGTGTTAATTTTAGTTTTTATACCAAAAGGTATAACCGTAAGTTCCAATAGTTTCTTCTCTGACACTTTTCCTTTCTCCTCAATGAGTTATGTGCCATGCGTGATACACGCTTAGGCGATTATCTATCTTTCAATGACGCGGCAGATTTTTTTTCCGCAGTAGGTTGCCATTTCTTTCAGCGGTAGATCATAAAACCCAGCCTTCCCTACTGTCCATAGATAGGGGAAGAAGAATAGAATTCATACCTTTCCCAATGGTATTAGCACGTAAGTAAATTTAATGGATTCGACTGGAATTCTAAACTCGGCTCTCCGATTCCTCACCCCAAGCCGCTATCCATTACTCCACCGTATATATGTATATATATATATATTAGTTTTTCTCACCTGTGAAACTCTCTTTCGTTTTTTTGCTTGTTTGTCTTTGGGTTTTGAGGGTTTTTTTTTTTTTTGCTTCCCTGACACCTACAATCTTCAAAGATTTAAATGCTATGCCAATCGCCATCTTCAGTTTCATCAAAAGCTAAAAGCCACTCTATCGGGTGGCAATTAAGCTAGGTCCTGAGGAGGGCTCTTGTTTGGACCTTTGGCTTGTTCATGAGTTTGAGAGTCCTTAAGTCTTTGCATATTCTCAGCATTGGAAGTTCTCCTGGCTACCATTTGATTTGGGTTTTCATTTGCACAGGACTTTCTTTTCCTCACTGCAACCTTGACTCTTTGGATTGCAAAGCTGAGATTTCTTTTTGCGAGGCATACTGCTGCCGTATGCGATTAACAACAATAAAAGACAGAAGAACTCAAAACTGATCGCTGCATTTAAGTATTGCATTAATATCTAAGCGTATCTTTGAAAAGTTCATCGTAATTCTTCTGTCGCCACTTAATTTAAAGACAATTTCATGTTCTTAGGTCCTTACTTTCCGTATAAACAATTATTTTTATTTCATGGGTGACTTTCGCTGGATTTCGTAAGTAATTTCAATTATTCACAAATTTATTTCAAATTTATAAAAACTGTTTTATCGTACTAACAAATTCGTCGCAAAAAAATCACGTCAAAAAATCGGCTAAAACAATTGCAGTAATGACAACTTGGGAATCTAAAATTTCAGGATTGCGGGTCCAAATCCGGCCCGGGTTATTTTTCATTTGCTCACGGGGTCAGTCTGATTCCAGAATGTTGTGTATTGTTGTGATACGGCCACGAGGGGTAAAGTTGAAAAAGTGTGACACACTGACATACACATTTATTTATATAGAAGAATGTTAGAAACTATGGATCCACTACCCGAATAACAAATTATACAACATCAAACCTACTATAGAAGAATGACATCAAAAAGTAAAAACAAGGAAAGGTGAAGTAATAATTTCTAGACTTTGTACACTCCATGATAACACATTCTTATATTCTAAACAAAAAACATTTCTAATCTGTATGGCAAGCCAAGAACTCTACACAATAAAACACATTAACAAATTGTAGCGACTTCAGCCAAATACGTTTAAGATATTATCGAACAACCAACATGATAGAACACTTACATCACATTAATCCATATAATATCCTACAATTTACAAAGAAATCAAATTGTATTCCAAAATATAACTTCAACAAAACTACAACATAAAACATATATTTTAACGCCTCTAGTAATTATGTCCAAACAAGCATGTATATGCACAAAAGCTGATTATCATCTACCATGTACTCAATTGTGAAAGCAGAATAACATATATCGTATTTTTATTACTTAAAAAGCACCCAAGAAAATTAAATGGCACGTAGGGTGTTGATATGCCGTTAAACATACAAATCAGTCAATCTGTTTTCTTGGAACCATGTTCTTTTTTTTTTGTCCTTTCTCCTCACTAAAATGTAAAGATCTGTTCTATGGTTATAGCAGTTTCATTTCTCGCACTTCCCACCTGCGAAAATTGATTCTGATTTCTTGCTTCTCTATAATCTTCAAAAATTTAAATGCATTGTCAATCGCCATCTTCTGTCTTCCTGAAACCAGTTCTTTTATTGTCCTTTCTCCTTACTACGTCTTCTTATTCTTTTACGCTCCTGGCAACCTCTTGCGTCTTAGGGGTATTATCAACTTGCTTGGGGTGAAATGAGTACAGGAAAATATCAAAAATATATTCATTTCATTAGAGGATCAGTTAAAACATTTTTTTTAAAAATCATGTACCTTTAAAACTTAATTTAGCTCTCAACCAATATTTTAACATTTGATTTATAAAGGCCAAAGATCTGTGTTCACCCTATGGATTTAATCAGTAGTAAGTTTCATGCCTTCTTTGGTTTTATTAAGCTACGGTGTTGAAACTATTTAACACATTAGTGCATTTTTGTAAAAAACCAACATTGCACTCCATGTAAAACTGTGCTAAGTGCTGACACCAAAAATTAGATTCATAACTTTCACCAAATTTTTAAGCATTTATTTTTAATGATGGCCTGAAAAAAATGTACGTAACTACCTAATTTCCGTAGGATTTTGCTTACAAACTGAATTCAGAATCTTACTATTTCAAGAATAAATCCAAATAATGTTGATATTTTTGTATTACATACATTGATTGCAAAAATATATTCAAACCGGAATTCTAATTATAAATCACTAAACTGCGTCTAGAGATTATATGCAGGTTATGAATTGGTATAAAGAGTTGCGTCTTTAATGTTAAAAGTCCTATTATGATGTTGTTTTGATTCTACTCAATATTATTAACTTAGATATATAGTGATAGAGAAAACTATTGTTTTTGGTTGGAAAAAATTTTACTAACTTAACAAAACAGACTAATTTGACTGTCAGTAGTTTATTTGCAACTATTTATTTTGATACTTTTACATTATTTTACCTTGTAAAACTAATGTAAAAAAAATAATATGAAAAGATTTTAGAACAAATTCGTCAATTTCTTAAAGGAAAAACATTAAAAAAAAATTTATTTAAAAAATAAAAGATATATTAACAGAAAAATAATAAGAACCTCCTAAAATTTATTGCACAAATGCTCCTTTCTTTTCAATAACACTTAGCAGCCTATTGTCAACATCTGATGTTAGATTTGAAATTTTAGCGTCTGGTAAGTTGTTTGCAGCAACTTTAACTGCCTCCCAGAGGTCACATTTGCTGTTGAATTGTCTTACATTAGAATAAATATCTCTCTCTTGAGGATGCTCCACAGGTTCTCAATGGGATTGAAGTCACAGCTATTTGAAGGCCAGTCCATAAGAGAATCTTCAACAAATCCCTTTTCTTTCAACCAGGATTTAGTAAACTTTGATGCATGACTTGGTGCATTGTCTTGCATAAAGATCATAGATCTACGCTTAGCTAAAGACTGGTTATCAAGCCATTCAAAGAAATATTGATCTATAAAATCACAGTAACTTTTGGAATTCATTTTAACTCCGTCTTTCAGTTTAAATGGACCCACGAGCTCATTACCAATAATCCCAGCCCATATCATGATCCCACCGCCGCATTGTTGGCGTTTAAAAATTTTCTTGAGTCATGTTGCTTGCAAACCCATCCTCGAGTCCATCCATCGGAACCATCGAGGGTGATCCTTGATTCGTCTGTAAAAAGTACTTTACTGAAATCAGTTTTCATGTATTTTTTTGCCCACTGCAATCTTCTTTCCTTATGTTTTTTGTTAAAATGGGTTTCTTTATTTGACTTTTTTACCTCAGCAAACTTCCTTAATGCTTTACACCTTGTTTCCCTTGACACCATAGGAGCTCCAGCAGCCTCAAATTTGAACGCACTTGATGCATTTGGGTTTTCTTATTAATTCTCTTCGGATATGTGATAGATCTCGCTTTGTTAAATTCCTGAATTCAGTCTGAGACTTTTTTTTTCCTTGGTTGAATTCCCATTTGACTTATTTTCTTGATTGTTCGATGATCCCTTTTCAAATCCATAAAAATCTGAAGCGAAGACTTTCCTTTGCTAATTTCTTTTATTATATAGTTCTTTTCATTCATTGTTAGTTCTTTTTTACGAGCCATAATACTAAATTCTAGTTCTTGCAAATAATCTCTTGACACTGCAAATTGCTATAATTACTGAAAAAATACTAAATATCAATCTGAAATTGAAAATTGGGACTTAATTGCTTTCATGCTTACTGGCTATACATAATAGTACAAATTATTTCATTGGATAACACATATCTATGAATTTTACATAAAATATTTGACAATACATCTTTTGCATATAATCTCTACAAGCAAAATTATAAACTTTGTAAAAGAATAATAAAAAGGATACTCAATGAATAACGTTTGTTAGATCATTTGTTAGATAAAAAAATAAATAGATAAAAGTGTATATAACACAATAATATTGATGGGCACAAATTATAAGACAAAATGTTTCATATTTACACTGTTTATTGAAAATTACACTAAAACTACTGCAATGTATAATATATTACTTCATAATATAGATTAATTGGTCAGTATAATTTTCCTTTGAAGTAAATGAAGGTCAATGATTTAGTAACAATGGTCTTATGCCATGCATCTTGTCCATTCGTAAAACTTCAGTAAATTATAAATTTTATAAGGCTGCGTTATAAGGCTTTCACTGATCACCTGTTTGAAATTCCAATGCTATGATTTGAAACCTTAAATTAATCTTTAAACTCGTCTCCTCAAAATACGGAAATGATTTGTAAAAATATTTTGTGACGTTATTTAACATGTCAAGCCCCAAATTTCAAATTGTGTTTAAAATCGACCTGCCCTATTAGTGCAGTTCTCCCAAATATTAAAACAGGGGCTACCTAAAATTTAGAATCCACCATTAGCCAGTAAGGTACTCCTAGATAAGGCAAAAATAGCTAAAATTTTAAGGAAGCATTATTTCATGCAGTAATGTCTCCATTTTTGATATTATTATTATCTAAGGAAAAAAATGTTGAAGTTATCTGAAAATCATTTCTGAAGAGTATGCCGGGACAGGTAGTAAAGTTTTGAGCAACTTTTAAAGACACTTCTAAGATGTCTCTAAGACTGTACAAAAGTTAGCACTTTTGTATCAGCCTATTATATTACTGATGGATATTGCGAAAATTATATCTAGCAGTACCAATTCTTTTCTTAAAATGAGACGACATTTCTCTTTTTCCGGTCACAATAAAAAAAAAATTAAAAAAGAAAGAAAATTCAAGTAAAAGCCGCTATTTTGTATTTTGCAGCATGAAAAAATAAACTATGATATTTTTCCAGAAGAAGAAAATTTGCCTGTAACGTACAGCATTACAATGACTGACTGGAGTATATTTGTTTCTTTGCCTGCCACTGGAAATCATCTTCGGAATTAACGGAGGCAAGGTAAAAAATAAGTAAAAAGGTAGATGCAAGACAAAAGAAAAATAGACAAAAGGCAAGGAGATAAATAAATAAGAGAAATACTTAGAAGAAACTTTTAGCAGCTGAGGGATTCGACATCAACAAATTTCGAATAAGTGGAAACAAAAAAGAAGGGAAGTTTTTTTAAGAAAAAAAAAGAGAACCAAGACAGTTCTCAAATGGAACTACGCTAACGTATTAACGCATAAAGACACACGCACGCACACAGACACACACATGTATGTATGTATGTATATATATATATATATATATATATGTATATATATATATATATATATATATATATATATATATGTATATATATATATATAAGTTAAGAAAAGGTGAGGGGGGAAATGAATTTAAATGTTGGTGAACTTTCTTAATGTAAACTCATAAAAGTTTTCTTTATTTTCATCTTGCTACATTCTCTATAATTTTACGGAATAGCTAGATAAGGTTTTAGAAGCACACATGAAATAATGAGAATACTTCGTCTCAGAACTTTAGACAACACTGGGAAGGCTAGATAGTTGAATACAACAAAGATGAGGATACTAGTCTGAATAATTAATGGAATAATGACAATATTTCATCTGAGAACTTTAGACAACACTAGGAAGGCTGGAGAGTTGAATACAACAAAGATGAGGATACTAGTCTGAATAATTCATGGAATAATGACAATACTTCATCTGAGAACTTTAGACAACACTAGGAAGGCTGTAGAGTTGAATACAACAAAGATGAGGATACTAGTTTGAATAATTCATGGAATAATGACAATATTTCATCTGAGAACTTTAGACAACACTAGGAATGCTGGAGAGTTGAATACAACAAAGATGAGGATACTAGTCTGAATAATTCATGGAATAATGACAATACTTCATCTGAGAACTTTAGACAACACTAGGAAGGCTGGAGAGTTGAATGCAACAAAGATGAGGATACTAGTCCGATTAATTTATGGAGTAATGACAATATTTCATTTAAGAACTTACGACAACCCTAAGAAGGTTGGAGAGTCGGGAATAATGACAATACTTCATATGAGAATATTTACCTTGTTCATCTTTATTGCCATATTCACAACGTTTCGGCCATCGTACGCTCCAGCCTTCTTCAGGTGATTGGAATTTCGAACTGAACCCTTTATTTCATCCTCCGGGGTAGATTGTTCTAGTTCAATGTGCCACGGCTCAGGAATCTCCCTTTAACTCAACTCTCCGAGTTTTTGTTCACCACTGCATTAGCCAGGTATTGAACTCACAATTATTTGGGTTTAGTCACTGGAACCAACCAATGCTTTTATCCACTAGCCACTTGGCCCAGGATTCAGTTCGAAATTCCAATCACCTGAAGAAGTCCGTAGCGTACAAAACGTCGTGAACATGGCAATGAAGATGAGGACAACAGTCTGAACAATGTAAATAATTACAATATTTCATCTCAGAAATATAGACAGATATTTATCTGAGAAATTTAAACAATACTGTAGAAGGTCAGAAAGTACAGCTCTTTGACAAAAACAATGAAGATTATTTCTATCGGAAAAAGTCATTGAACGATAACAATGCTTCGTCTTAGAAATTCCGAAATCACAAAATCTAATTTTCTTGGAATTTTTAATGGCAAATCAATATGAATTAGACGCAAAAGTATTGTTGGGCGATAAATGACTGAATTTTGGCGGTGAAAAGACGTCTTTCCAATGCCAGGATATCTTGTTAAGAAAATTAATTTGATCCTCGTCTTCAAAACACCGGATTTAGTAAAATTACTCTTCACATATTTAAAAGGAAAAAAATCATGTTAAAATTATATGTACAGCTTCAGAAAATTTGCAAATTTATCAACAGCCCCCCACCCCCGCCACGGGCCCTGAGGAAATCTTCCTGTCAATAAACAACAAAGACAAACGAAGCCACAAATATGACCAAGACTTGAAGTCGGACTTGTAGAGTGGCATCACAGCTGTGGGCATGGAAACTAACTGAATTATAGACTAGTTGAATTGTGTCAGTTTAAATAGCTTGAATTCACTTTGCACCAAATACCCTTTAGAAAAGCATGAAACATATTTTCCCTGCCAACACCTAAAAGTAAACATTGTCAATCATTATTCATTTTTGTGGTAATTATTCTGATGAGCGTTCCTCTTTATGAATTTAAACACAGTACTAGATTGCTGATAAGGTCTCGTCATTTTGCAACTGGTTAGATGTAACTGTATATTCTGTGCTGTCAGTTTCTGTTCTCACACTTCTCGCTTGTGTAATTCTGCTCAGGTTTCTTGGTTTCTGGTCAGCTTTGGTCTTCAGAAGATTGATTGCAATGCCAGTCGTTAGCTTCCTATTTCCTGTTCTTTTATTGTATTTTCTCTTTAATAATGTTTTTTTTCTTTATCTCTTATTCTTTCACACCAAATAACCCCCTTGCGTTTCAGTGGCTTTATCACCTTGCTTGGTGTGAATGTATTAGAAATAAAAGAATGCAGTAGATCAGCTGGAAATATTTGCCTATGCAACTCTGCAAAAAAATAAAAAATAAAAACTTTCAATTTTCAGGAGCAAAATCAACCAGCTGCAAAAACATCAGATCTCCGACATCCGACAAGAATCAATTATGTTGAATGTGTGAATGAATAGGTTTGAAATAAGGAATTATATTGCATCTGCCTCGAAAATCAGCATTCAAAGTATATTTTTTTTATTCCTAATTTCAGAGCTCAGTAACCAAATTCTTATACCAGTAGTAAATATCCCAAAATCTCAGTTACATGATCGAAATCATCCTCTTTTTCTATGGAATTAATAATTTTACTGAGAGCGACTTTTTTTTTTTCAACCAAAGTTTAAGATATAAACGGTTTAAAACTCATGTTGAAGTGACGCTTGGCTCTATAAAAGGAACACTATAAGTATAAGATTATAATTGAAATGCAACTTTTTATTTCGTTCTCAAATACGCAAGAATCGAGAATCCAGATTCAGAGAAAAATGTCTGGGAAAAGTAACAAAAATTTGATTGTGCTCGTATAAATGTCTGGATATTGTTTGGGGACTTTTTGCAAAACTCTGATAACTTCGATTTTCTAAATATATTTTTAAAATATATAACTATCAGCAAAATATTGTGAAGACAAAATGAGAAAAAAATAAGATTTATTAAAGCAGTCGCTTCACTAGAGTCTGGAAATTATATATATATGTATGTGTGTGTGTGTGTGTGTGTGTGTGTGTGTAAATTATTTCTGATATAGTATATCTGTAAAGGAACTAAATGATTAAAAAAAAACAAATAAAACAAACTATTCTTAGACGACGCGTTTCTTCCTCTGAGGGATTTTATCAAGACAATGCTGGATTTATTTTGTTTCCTCCATGTGTTTTGACTGACCATTCAACCACCTGATGAACATTCCTGAAAATTCTAAAATACTAAAGCCCTGATAAGCCAGTGACATTCTCGCTTATATTATAAACGCGTACAACAAAATAAATACTATACTGCCTTGATAAAGTCCTGCCAAGGTCGAAACTCGTCGGCTAAGAATAGTTTTTCTTCTTGTTATTATATATATATATATATATATATATATATATATATATATATATATGTTTGTATGTATGTATGTATGTATATATGTATGTATATGTATGTAAAAATACAAAATATAAAAGATACTTATTCACCGTTTTTCATGAGTTGGATTTCATGTGGATACGTGGTTTATTTGTGGGTGGTCATACAATTGTCAGTCGGTTGAACGGTTGAAAAAGTCAAGAAACTCAATTCTAAATTTAGAATTTATTTATGCGCACAAACATTATATATATATATATATATATATATATATATATATATATATATATATATATATATATATATATGAGAATAAGCCGTTCATAAATGAACTTGCTATAAATGCACACTGGAAAAAAGTGTTCTCATAGCATTATGGCATCGGCAATATGATGTTTACGTAGCTTGGATCAACCAGAATTTTTCCAGGCTTGGATCCGGTGTTTTGCAGCCATGGATAGGGATAAAGTATTGAAAGACAACCAGGCAAGAGGGGAAGAAAATGAAATATCTGACCTCTTTCTAAATTCGGCAAGTTGTGATGCGAAAATGAAAATTTTTGTTATGGCCTACACCAAATAATTGGGGAAGTTGACTACTGATCACATGTCGTAGAACAACTCAATACAACAGCGATATTAAATGGCATAGTTTTACTAAATTATGAATCAAGTTTCTGGCGCACAGTACTCGACCACGACTGTTGGTTTTGTGCTTTTACACAAAGAGTGTGTGAAGGCAAGAAACTGACAGTCGTGGTTGGTTACACTGTGCCAGAAATTTGATTCTTAAATTTGGTTCAAATATTTTTAAGCATTTCACGCCAAATAAGGCAATAAAGCCACTAAGAAGTAAGTTGTTCCTGAGTTTTAGAAAATATGAGGAAAAAACGTTATTAAAAAGTGAGAACAATAAAAGAACAGGAATTAAGAAGATAGAAGATACCAATTAACATTGCATTTAAATTTTGGAAGATCAAATTTGACGAGAAAGCAGGAAGCTGGAAAAGAGTTACAAAAACGAGAACTGCAAGAGAAGAAACTTATGATTAAATCACACCATTTCAAATGTAAAATGATGAGACCTAGCTGACAATCTAGTACTGCGCTTAGATTCATAAAGTCTAGGTACCATAGTGGAAAGTTCACCAGAACAATTACCATGAAAGTATTTATAGAAAAGGCACAGGGAAGCTACATGAATATTTTTTGTGTTTTTTCGCAAAACAAAAAGCACAAATACAAATAAAAAATATTTAACACAAACGCTACCTGACAATACAAATATACATGAGGTCTACTTAACCAATGAAAAAAAAATCAACACCAAAATAAAAAGTACCAGAATTTTCATTTGTCCCTCATATTTCTGATGAAGATTAAATAAAAGCGAAACATATTGAATCTATAAACCTTTTCTATTTGTTCCTTATCCTATGTTTTATATTACGAACACATTGTTAGCATGATTCGTAGTTAATATTATTAAGTGTTGGCTTTTTGCTTTTTATTATCAAGGCTTCCATTATTTTTAATCTTTTTTACAGGTGGATGAGGTTATTATGTTTGTATTTTCTACTAGTATGTTTCAGATGGGATCTGGTAAGTTTGTGTGTGTATTTAAGTGTGTTCTAATGATACTGTGGTCGGATAGGTGTTACACCTACCCAACCACAGCACTAAGGCATCTGGATAGGCA
>CAXIWW010000798.1:0-25000 GCA_964036315.1 Acanthosepion esculentum
TTTCCTTAACTTCTTCTACCTTTACTTTCCTTCTTTTTCCTTACCTTCTTCTTCCTTTACTTTCCTTCTTTTTCCTTACCTTCTTCTTCCTTTACTTTCCTTCTTTTTCCTTAACTTCTTCTTCCTTTACTTTTCTTCTTTTTCCTTAACTTCTTCTACCTTTACTTTCCTTCTTTTTCCTTACCTTCTTCTTCCTTTACTTTTCTTCTTTTTCCTTAACTTCTTCTTCCTTTACTTTTCTTCTTTTTCCTTAACTTCTTCTACCTTTACTTTCCTTCTTTTTCCTTGACTTCTTCTTCCTTTACTTTTCTTCTTTTTCCTTAACTTCTTCTTCCTTTACTTTTCTTCTTTTTCCTTAACTTCTTCTACCTTTACTTTCCTTCTTTTTCCTTACCTTCTTCTTCCTTTACTTTTCTTCTTTTTCCTTACCTTCTTCTACCTTTACTTTCCTTCTTTTTCCTTACATTCTTCTTCCTTTACTTTTCTTCTTTTTCCTTACCTTCTTCTTCCTTTACTTTTCTTCTTTTTCCTTAACTTATTCTTCCTTTACTTTCCTTCTTTTTCCTTACCTTCTTCTTCCTTTACTTTTCTTCTTTTTCCTTAACTTCTTCTTCCTTTACTTTTCTTCTTTTTCCTTAACTTCTTCTACCTTTACTTTTCTTCTTTTTCCTTAACTTCTTCTTCCTTTACTTTCCTTCTTTTTCCTTACCTTCTTCTTCCTTTACTTTCCTTCTTTTTCCTTACCTTCTTCTTCCTTTACTTTCCTTCATTTTCCTTACCTTCTTCTACCTTTACTTTCCTTCTTTTTCCTTACCTTCTTCTTCCTTTACTTTTCTTTTTTTTCCTTAACTTCTTCTTCCTTTACTTTCCTTCTTTTTCCTTACCTTCTTCTTCCTTTACTTTCCTTCTTTTTCCTTACCTTCTTCTTCCTTTACTTTTCTTCTTTTTCCTTAACTTCTTTTTCCTTTACTTTCCTTCTTTTTCCTTACCTTCTTCTTCCTTTACTTTCCTTCTTTTTCCTTACCTTCTTCTTCCTTTACATTTCATCTTTTTCCTTAACTTCTTCTTCCTTTACTTTCCTTCTTTTTCCTTACCTTCTTCTTCCTTTACTTTCCTTCTTTTTCCTTACCTTCTTCTTCCTTTACTTTCCTTCTTTTTCCTTACCTTCTTCTTCCTTTACTTTCCTTCTTTTTCCTTACCTTCTTCTACCTTTACTTTCCTTCTTTTTCCTTACCTTCTTCTTCCTTTACTTTCCTTCTTTTTCCTTACTTTCTTCTACTTTTACTTTCCTTCTTTTTCCTTACCTTCTTCTTCCTTTACTTTCCTTCTTTTTCCTTACCTTCTTCTTCCTTTACTTTCCTTCTTTTTCCTTAACTTCTTCTTCCTTTACTTTCCTTCTTTTTCCTTACCTTCTTCTTCCTTTACTTTTCTTCTTTTTCCTTAACTTCTTCTTCCTTTACTTTTCTTCTTTTTCCTTAACTTCTTCTTCCTTTACTTTCCTTCTTTTTCCTTACCTTCTTCTTCCTTTACTTTTCTTCTTTTTCCTTAACTTCTTCTTCCTTTACTTTTCTTCTTTTTCCTTAACTTCTTCTACCTTTACTTTCCTTCTTTTTCCTTACCTTCTTCTTCCTTTACTTTTCTTCTTTTTCCTTACCATCTTCTACCTTTACTTTCCTTCTTTTTCCTTACCTTCTTCTTCCTTTACTTTTCTTCTTTTCCCTTACCTTCTTCTTCCTTTACTTTTCTTCTTTTTCCTTAACTTCTTCTTCCTTTACTTTCCTTCTTTTTCCTTACCTTCTTCTTACTTTACTTTCCTTCTTTTTCCTTACCTTCTTCTTCCTTTACTTTCCTTCTTTTTCCTTACCTTCTCCTAACTTTACTTTCCTTCTTTTTCCTTAGCTTCTTCTTCCTTTACTTTCCTTCTTTTTCCTTACCTTCTTCTTCCTTTACTTTCCTTCTTTTTCCTTACCTTCTTCTTTCTTCACTTTCCTTCTTTTTCCTTAACTTCTTCTTCCTTTACTTTCCTTCTTTTTCCTTACCTTCTTCTTCCTTTACTTTTCTTCTTTTTCCTTACCTTCTTCTTCCTTTACTTTTCTTCTTTTTCCTTAACTTCTTCTACCTTTACTTTCCTTCTTTTTCCTTACCTTCTTCTTCCTTTACTTTCCTTCTTTTTCCTTACCTTCTTCTTCCTTTACTTTCCTTCTTTTTCCTTAACTTCTTCTTCCTTTACTTTTCTTCTTTTTCCTTAACTTCTTCTACCTTTACTTTCCTTCTTTTTCCTTACCTTCTTCTTCCTTTACTTTTCTTCTTTTTCCTTAACTTCTTCTTCCTTTACTTTTCTTCTTTTTCCTTAACTTCTTCTACCTTTACTTTCCTTCTTTTTCCTTACCTTCTTCTTCCTTTACTTTTCTTCTTTTTCCTTAACTTCTTCTTCCTTTACTTTTCTTCTTTTTCCTTAACTTCTTCTACCTTTACTTTCCTTCTTTTTCCTTACCTTCTTCTTCCTTTACTTTTCTTCTTTTTCCTTACCTTCTTCTACCTTTACTTTCCTTCTTTTTCCTTACATTCTTCTTCCTTTACTTTTCTTCTTTTTCCTTAACTTCTTCTTCCTTTACTTTTCTTCTTTTTCCTTAACTTCTTCTTCCTTTACTTTCCTTCTTTTTCCTTACCTTCTTCTTCCTTTACTTTCCTTCTTTTTCCTTACCTTCTTCTTCCTTTACTTTCCTTCTTTTTCCTTACCTTCTTCTTCCTTTACTTTTCTTCTTTTTCCTTACCTTCTTCTTCCTTTACTTTCCTTCTTTTTCCTTACCTTCTTTTTCCTTACCTTCTTCTTCCTTTACTTTTCTTCTTTTTCCTTACCTTCCTCTTCCTTTACTTTCCTTCTTTTTCCTTACCTTCTTCTTCCTTTACTTTTCTTCTTTTTCCTTAACTTCTTCTTCCATTACTTTGCTTCTTTTTCCTTACCTTCTTCTTCATTTACTTTCCTTCTTTTTCCTTACCTTCTTCTTCCTTTACTTTCCTTCATTTTCCTTACCTTCTTCTTCCTTTACTTTCCTTCTTTTTCCTTACCTTCTTCTTCCTTTACTTCCCTTCATTTTCCTTACCTTCTTCTTCCTTTACTTTTCTTCTTTTTCCTTAACTTCTTCTTCCTTTACTTTTCTTCTTTTTCCTTAACTTCTTCTTCCTTTACTTTTCTTCTTTTTCCTTACCTTCTTCTTCCTTTACTTTTCTTCTTTTTCCTTAACTTCTTCTTCCTTTACTTTCCTTCTTTTTCCTTACTTTCTTCTACCTTTACTTTCGTTCTTTTTCCTTACCTTCTTCTTCCCTTACTTTTCTTCTTTTTCCTTAACTTCTTCTTCCTTTACTTTTCTTCTTTTTCCTTAACTTCTTCTACCTTTACTTTCCTTCTTTTTCCTTACCTTCTTCTTCATTTACTTTTCTTCTTTTTCCTTACCTTCTTCTACCTTTACTTTCCTTCTTTTTCCTTACCTTCTTCTTCCTTTACTTTCCTTCTTTTTCCTTACCTTCTTCTACCTTTACTTTCCTTCTTTTTCCTTACCTTCTTCTTCCTTTACTTTCCTTCTTTTTCCTTACCTTCTTCTTCCTTTACTTTTCTTCTTTTTCCTTAACTTCTTCTTCCTTTACTTTTCTTCTTTTTCCTTAACTTCTTCTACCTTTACTTTCCTTCTTTTTCCTTACCTTCCTCTTCCTTTACTTTTCTTCTTTTTCCTTACCTTCTTCTACCTTTACTTTCCTTCTTTTTCCTTACCTTCTTCTTCCTTTACTTTTCTTCTTTTTCCTTACCTTCTTCTTCCTTTACTTTTCTTCTTTTTCCTTAACTTCTTCTTCCTTTACTTTTCTTCTTTTTCCTTACCTTCTTCTACCTTTACTTTCCTTCTTTTTCCTTACCTTCTTCTTCCTTTACTTTCCTTCTTTTTCCTTACCTTCTTCTTCCTTTAATTTTCTTCTTTTTCCTTACCTTCTTCTTCCTTTACTTTTCTTCTTTTTCCTTACCTTCTTCTTCCTTTACTTTTCTTCTTTTTCCTTAACTTCTTCTTCCTTTACTTTCCTTCTTTTTCCTTACCTTCTTCTACCTTTACTTTCCTTCTTTTTCCTTACCTTCTTCTTCCTTTACTTTTCTTCTTTTTCCTTACCTTCTTCTTCCTTTACTTTCCTTCTTTTTCCTTACCTTCTTCTTCCTTTCTTTTCTTCTTTTTCCTTAACTTCTTCTTCCTTTACTTTTCTTCTTTTTCCTTAACTTCTTTTTCCTTTACTTTCCTTCTTTTTCCTTACCTTCTTCTTCCTTTACTTTCCTTCTTTTTCCTTACCTTCTTCTTCCTTTACTTTTCTTATTTTTCCTAACCTTCTTCTTCCTTTACTTTCCTTCTTTTTCCTTACCTTCTTCTTCCTTTACTTTTCTTCTTTTTCCTTACCTTCTTCTTCCTTTACTTTTCTTCTTTTTCCTTAACTTCTTCCTTTACTTTTCTTCTTTTTCCTTAACTTCTTCTTCCTTTACTTTCCTTCTTTTTCCTTACCTTCTTCTTCCTTTACTTTCCTTCTTTTTCCTTACCTTCTTCTTCCTTTACTTTTTTCTCCTTTTTCCTTACCTTCTTCTTCCTTTACTTTCCTTCTTTTTCCTTACCTTCTTCTTCCTTTACTTTTCTTCTTTTTCCTTACCTTCTTCTTCCTTTACTTTTCTTCTTTTTCCTTACCTTCTTCTTCCTTTACTTTCCTTCTTTTTCCTTACCTTCTTCTACCTTTACTTTCCTTCTTTTTCCTTACCTTCTTCTTCCTTTACTTTCCTTCTTTGTCCTAAATGCATGAAAGGCAAAACAGATGGTGAGTAGATTTTATCTTTAAATCTATTGCGGGTATTTTCCTTTTCTTAGCTACAGCCTTTAAAGGCAACTCCCTAAACTACATTAAAACAAAGCACATGATCATACTGCCCGAAAGTAATAAGGTTGTTATTGCCTCCCCTATTAATTCCAGTAGTCGGAGAAAGCAGACTTGGAGAGAAAGCGAAAAAAAGTCAAATCTCGTGAAACTGAATACAACAAGTAATTAAAACTGAATCATTTAGTGTGAGCTGCACAAAAAAAAGTCATAACAAACAAACAATAAGAAAGGAATTTTCAAGTATGATTGGTGTATAAAATGTCTGTACCTGAAATGTATACAGTGTAACCACGGTTCACGTATTTCCTGAAGGCCGTTCGTAACCCGAAATGTTCGTAAACCGAAACTATTTTTCCAATAGTAATCAATGTAGAGAAAAAAGTTACAGTACAATAAAATTGGAAAAGAAAAGTAATGCCACAACACAGCAGTCGACCCAGAAATGATTCCGTTCGGGTTAACTCTATTCGGCTTGATTCGGCTCGGTTCGGTTCTGTTCGGCTCGGTTCAGTTCTGTTCGGCTCGGTTCGGTTCTGTTCGGCTCGGTTCGGTAATGTTGTTCGAGAACCGAAATTTTGTTCGATAACCGAGGCGTTTTCATCTCGAATTTTCTGTTCGAAAACCGATTTGTTCGACATGTGAGTACGTTCGCGAACCGAGGTGGCACTGTATTTGTATGAGTCTTTTTTTCAAGACGATGAGATGTGTCCTGGTTGTGAAGACTACGTTTTTTGGAGATGTTAACAAGCAAAGCCAGATCAAACAACATCAAAGAGTGGTCAGAGTGTTTATACGTTCTTTTTATAGATAAACATAAAAAAATGTCTTAAAATAATTGTCGAACTTCGTCTATTTCATGTGTGACGTCATTTGTTTACATTTGGATACGCATCGAGCAGATATGAATGTACGAGAGAAAATCATGGAGAATTGTAGTTTAAAAACAGTAAAATCGACCTTGCTAACCGAAACGCTCCCCTGTGGCTCAATCGGTAAAAGCACGTCAGGCTATATGACGGTTATGTATAGGATACAGCTTCGATTCCTGTCGGAGGACCCATATTTTCTATGAAGATCTCTCGGACATTCAAGCCGGTAAATATCGTTAATACTGTTTATTATAAACAGAGCATTTACTTAAATATTTGTATCTATAAAAAAAACGTATAAACATAAAAAGTCTTAATATATATATATACTGTTTAGTTTATACGTTTTTTATGGAAACACTTATTTGAGTAAATGCTCTGTTTTGTTGCTGTTGTTGTTGTTTTTTTGGGGGGAGGTCTTACATTTACCGGCCTGAATTTTCGAGAAACTTCGTAGAAAATATGCGTCCTCCGACAAGATTCGAACCTGTATCCTATACGAAACTGCCATTAAGCCTATTTTCTACGAAATTTCTCGAACATTCAGGTTTTGTCTTTTTTATTATTATATATATTTTTTAAATAAATTTACTTTATGTAAGGCGAAAAGACACAAGGGACTTCTAGGAGTAAAAGAGAATGAGAAGACTTTAGGAGGAAGCGAAAAACTGAATCCTAAACAATGGAGGTGTGTGAACCAGACGATATATATTTACTATACAGATATATGTCATCTATATATGAATTTTTACATGTGTGCGTGCGTGCGTGCGTGCGTGCGTGCGTGCGTGCGTGTGTGTGTAGAGGTTTATAATAGATCAGAAACAAAATGAAGACGATGAGTCAAGGATGAAAATTTTACTAAAGACGCGTTTCGCCGGAGAAGCGTATGCTCTCTTTAAGGTGAGGGTAATTAATTTAATTTATGATACACACTTATACTCAGAGATTCCCAATCTTTTTTTTCATACACAGATATATATATATATATATATATATATATATATATATATATATATATATATATATATATAACTGGGGGAGCGAAAGAGGTTATACGCTTCTCTGGTGAAACGCGTCGTTAATAAAATTCTCTACTCATATCCTTCATGTATGTATTCAGACATAATAACATTAAAAGTTATTTTTTTCCCGCCGACAGGCATCTATCATGGCGTAACAGAAGTTAATTCTGTGTCTTTCCATTGCAAGCATTTTACCCCCGCTTCGTATTGCAAAATCTGTTTCTTCACTGACTTACATTGTTGAATTCATTTTTGAGAAAATAGCATGTAGGAAAATCGATGAGATTTCCCTAGGAAATCCATTGGATCCAGAGATGGCCAAGCAATGAATTTTATGAGCGAGATTTACTTAATTATAGATCAGTATATTGATAATCTGGTATCTTTGTAATTTGACATTTGATAATCTAACATATATCACAAGAATAATAAAAAGCCAGTTTCTTTGGGTTTTTTACAATTCAAGGGGGATAACTTATAGAAATATGATAATGATTTACCTCCCTTGATACACGATCTACACTGGTGTATCTCAGAAGAAAATATGTGTCTGTATATCTGGATGTCTTCGGTCTGTGCTTCTCGGAATTACTTTTCAGCTTACAACTAAAAGATATTACTTTATTATTGTCAACATGGAAAATTAAAACATCAATTTATTAAGGAATAAATACGAAAACTCCGCATTCTATTTTTTAAAACTAGTTTTGAAATACAGCAAAGTATTTTAATTACTGGAAATGTTGAATTTAATTAAATATTTAAATATTGAATTTAATTAGCTTGAAATTAAAACTAAAACAGAAACTTCAAGAAAGTTTTTCATTTTTAAAATGCATTTTAAATCATAGGTATCAATTTTCTTTGTTGGTACATAATTATACGTGTGTCCGTGAGTAAGTGTACGGGAGTATATACTCTTGTTGGGTCACCGTTTGAATAAAAAAAAATGTAAGAAAAGATTGTTGCGTGATCAAATAAAATGATATTTATTCAAACGTAGGATACACAAATTTTAATTGTAATTAATTATCATGGAATGAAAGTTAGAAAGTTCTTCTATTTGACTGTAAGGAAATTTAGTAACCCTCATTTCAATTTTAAACATTTTCTTGAATTTCAATGGTTGTTAAATAAAAATAAGCTTCGAGAAATTTCCATAACAAAACAGTCAAAATTTGTGCAAAAATAGGCTCAGCTGACATTAAAAATAAAAAAAAAATTCTTAAATTCATCCCTAATTTAAATGTTTCAAGAAATCCTATTGGTTTAAAAAATAAAAAAATAAAAAATACAATTTTCGCCCACGCATTTCTCAGAAAAATTCGCAACATCTACCAAGACTCGTTGGAGCCGATTTTGTTGTTAAGAAAAATAGAAATAGAAATAGCAAACAAATTTTCGTCGCATTTGAGACTCGCACACGCGAAAGATACACACGGGAATTATGTGCCGCCAAACCTCCTTTATGAAAGATTAGAAAAATTAACGCAATTTTTTCACTTAATATCTTTCATAGAAAATCTTTTGTCCAAGTTAAATCCAACCTTTCTAGTCAAAGGCAGACGACTTTTTAAACATTGAACATTTCCGCAACAGCAAAGAACTTTTTTCTCTATACCTTTGCACACATCATTACAAACAAAGAAATTGTAAATTGTCTATAAAAAATATAATCCGTTGTTTTTCAAACATGTATTTTTTGTCGTGATCGAATATCGTTACCATTTAGCCATTTCTTATAATTTATGTTTGTGGATATTGCAGATTTTATTTGCGGCACAATCTTAAATATTCACGCATCCTTCTTAGATCCACTAAAGAAATGAATATGAATAGTTTTTCAGTGAGAAAGAGAGAAAATGGAGTTGAGAGACAATATCAAAGGGATCCGCTGTTGATTTGGTGAGAAAGACAAGACGACGAGGTTGACTCGTGTCTCTTTACTCCTGTCAATACTTCTGCCGAGTTGAATGAATGTTTGTTTTTTATGGTATTGTTTAGGCTCCAGAGACCTGTGTTTATTTACTGATGCAAGCTAGTTTTATTGGATATGAATTGAAAAATTGAAGTATGTTTGAAACACGGAAGGCTGCGCGGAGCCATCGCGCAGTGTGTTTAATTTTGTCATTTTCTCCTTTGATTTAATGTTGTTTACTTCCGCCTACTTCACTCTATATAAATATTTAAACAGGAAAGAAAACACTCTATATACCCAACCAACCATAATTAATACCGTAAAAATAGAAAAAAATAATAATTTTACCATTTAAGCACTAGTTGATTAATAACAAAGCAGACACAAGTGTACATGTGCCTGTGTACGTGTGTTTGTATGTGAATATATGTGCACTGTGTATATCTATATAGGTACATGCATGTACAGCATTCTGATACCACTTGTTTTCGACTATAAAAAATCTGTGCAAAAAGTGGATCATAGAGCCTTGATATTTTCCCTCACTTCTGATTGATCAGTTAATATTAATATCATGTTCTCAACTACGTCCGAATTGTATCGACCTAGTTTCTGACCAGGACGAAAATACAATTCCGCCAAAAATCTGTCTATTCGTTTCGAGCCGATCACGTGACATACAACATTATAAATACAAAGACACATTTTCAACTCTTTCTCTTTTTTTCCTCTGTTTTTCACAGAACCACAACTACGTAGTTCAGTGAGGAGTTTTACGTTTATTTAAGAAATATGCAGTGATACTATCTGTAATTTTATTATTAATTTCTTTGTTATGTACCTAACAAGCTAGTATAATTTTGACTGTTGTTCTTAATTGCTTTTTAAAACATAGGAGTCCAAATATGGTATTTTGTCCGAATTCATAATAGACAAAAAAAAAATGACTAAGTCGACCACATGTGTAAAAATAAAAATAAATCTGCCAAAATTAAATTTCAGTTGACCTGATGAATATTTATGAGCGTCTCTTAAATGAAAAAAAAAAAAATTAAAAACTAACAACATTTTTACTTTTTGCATGGTTCGTACAGTTGTTCTCATCTTTATTGTCATATTTACGACGTTTCGATCTTTCAACTAATATCTGAAGAAGGCCGGAGTGTACGACGACTGAAACGTCGTGAATATGGCAATAAACAGTTCGATCAATGTAAATAGTGTAAATAGTTAAAATAAATATAGACGAGATTTTTACTTTTGTTTATAAATACCTGTTGCAAAATAAAATCCTTACATTTGCCTTGATGGAGTCTATCAGAAGACGAACACATCGGCTAAGATAAGTTACCTTTTCTCTTTATTCATATTGTTTTTTTTACAGATTCATATTCAGCAACATGTGAAATTTTACGCGCACACACACTTACTTCTCCTAGCTGGCTAAGGGGTCAATTACTCCAAATTAGGCACCTGGGTACCAACCCAGGAATTTCTACATTTCCCTGCCATATATTAAAAAAGCGTTTTAAATTAGAGTACAAATTTCATAATTATTTATGAAATCTTTTAGATATGTAAAAAAAATAAGGACACACACATTTTTTTAATATATTTCACCCCAAACAAGGCAATAAAGCTACTGAGACGCAAGGCGTTACTGAGTGTTAGAGAATATGGGGAAAATATTAAGAAGAGAAAACAATAAAAAATACATTAATTATATCTTTATTTCCACAATGGCTGCCCATTTGCTGCATAAAGATAGTATGGATTATCCCACTTTGTTAAATAAAAAACGACGCGAGGGAGCGCTCTTTAATCCTAAAAAAAAAGCGTCCATTTTTCTCACTATCCTCTTTTTCTCTTTTACTTGCTTTGGCAATTAGTTGGAGATTCGTCTCCAGCTAAGCTAGTCGAACTCTCTGCCTTCGGGCGGAGAGGAACCCAGACGGGGCTATGCCGATGGGCAGAGTCTCGTCTGGGGTGGTAGACAGCTAACCAACCCCGTTTTTTTTTTTACGGAGTCTACGGGGAATTTTTGCCCGAGCCCACGGGCTAAGATACCCCACGTTAAATTCGGCCTTGTGCCACACCTGACCGCGTGGGGCGGTTGGCAAATATCCTTTTTCTCTTTTACAACTTCTGGCTATAAGATGTAGTCGCACGTAGGGTAAAAAGTGTCTCCCACTGGGGCATGTTCATGGTTTTACTTTTCTCTCGTGACTTTTGACTTCTTTCATACACGTGCCTATCACGCAGGCCGACACAAATTCCACACACGCAACGAATATTCTCTAGATTAAATGTTTTCTGTCTAATTAGTCTTTAAATGTTTTCTTCTTTTATTGCAATTCCTTTTGTTAATACCTGAAATTAGTTCTCGTTTGTTTTATATTATTTCATGTTATTCAGTTTTACCTGGACTCGCATCGAGTCCGCTAATATTGTATGTGGGATAAATACTCCAGGAGCCATAAATAATTACTCTCCAAAGTGTTGATTACCGCAACATAATGATGACTATGTTATGTTCTAGAATCATGATGATATTTCATCATTCTAAAAACAACCTTTCCACCTGTGATGATTGATGATAAGGATATTTCAGCATCCTGGGAATAAAGATAAAATTTTCATTATCTAAAACAATCTGGTCACCAGTGACGATATATGATGATATTTTCATCATTCTAAAATCTGAAACTTCATTATTATAAAAACGACCCTTCCACCACAAGCGAAGTCAATAGAGTAGAGTAGTAGTGGCAGTAGCAGCAGTAAAAAGGAACAGCAGATATGTCTCACCATCACTCCGTGAAAGTCGACAGTTGACGGTCTCAAACACAACCCTTAACAACGAAATTCTCGGAGCAAGCAAAAACAAGTAAGCGCAAACTTTTAAAGAAACAAAAGTGACAATAACACTGAGAACATTTTTAAAACACACAATACCAATATTGTAATTACCATTATTATTGTAAATACACATTCTTGTCATTAATGTCAACACGTTTCTCAAAGTCTTATTGCTTATGTTATTGTTGTAGGTTTTATTCATTTAATTTTCAGTAAAAAAAAAAAAAAAAAAAGAGAGAGAGAAAAGAAATCCTCTATCAACTACAGATACATATAACAACGGGTTAACTTTTATTAACAACACTCAACACATCCACCCCGTTACAACTAAATATTTACTCAAACATAGTAGCGAACCACAACAATAGATACTAAAAAGGCCTTAACGGTTGAGGTGGTTATCCCACAACCTCTAGAAACCTGATAGTACTCGTATGAGTGTTTATAGTTATTCACATTTTTTTTTAATTTGTTTTTTTATCATTTCACCCCAAATAAGGCAATAAAGCCACTAAGACGCAAGAAGTTACTGAGTGTGCAAGAATGTGAGAAAAAGAAAACTATTAAATATAGAGAACAATAAAAAAAAAATGAAGTAAGAAGGCAGAAGATAACGATTGACATTGCCTTTAAATTTTTGAAGATTAAAATTTACTGGGGAAACAAGAAGCCGGAAGAGAGATGTGCAATAGAAGGAACTTCTAGCATAGAACTTACGGTTACATCTACATCTTTTTTAAAGTTTAGTTTTGCTTTCTTAGCGTTCACATCTGGCTGACATCTACAGCGAATCAGACAGAGATCTAATTTTAAGCATAGTCTAACAATGATGAGACCTTGCCGCCAATCTAGTACTGCGCTTACATTCATAAAGCCTATGTGCCAAAGAGGAAAGTTCATTAGAACGATTAACATTAAAATATTTATGGAAAAGGTAGAAGGAATCTAGGTTATGGCAATTGAAAAAGAAAAGTAAATTAGAAAGGAAACTTAAGGAAGGTATATTTACCCGAATTCCTTACTAAGGTAGGGTATGACACAAGGTCAATTTTACATGAGGAGATGAGATAAGAACAAAAAATAAAACCAACGCATGAGTAAAATAATGTTGTATCAAGAATACAAGTTCCATTTATTAGAATATAGCATTCTGCTTACAAGTTCAATTTTTATTTTTCCTTTTTTTTTTTTTTTTTTCCTGGTTTTACCAGGCAAGAAAAAAATCAAGAATACAAACCCTTTTCCAAGTCCGGGAAAATACCTTTTTGATGCAAAAATCTTTGAATTTATAAAGGTTTTTATTATTATTATTATTTTTAATGTTTTTACTAAATAGATCACAAAAAAAAAACGCCATTTTTAAAAAATACGGACACGTCAATCGCGTGTTTCACAGTATAATATTGTTCATTCATGAGTTGTCTCCCTTTTAACTTAAAACAACAATTTAAATTTAAAATATATCAAAAATGGATAATGTTTAAACACGGGCAAGTCTGCCTCTTATTCATTTATTATTCACAATTAAAAGAAGGCATGAAAAGGTTTTCCCATGAAAATTTAGCTACAGACCGAAGGTTACTTTATATATATATATATATATATATATATATAATAATAATAAGTACAGACAAAAATAATTAAAAAAACCTTCGGTCTGAAGGGATAAATATTTGTATATTCATGAAATAAATTATAACCGAATGAGTTTTTAAGGATCGTCAGTACTTCATATATATATATATATATATATATATATATATATATATATATATATATAATTTATATTCTTTGGACTCATCTTTATTGCCATATTCAATTGTGAATATGACAATAAAGATGAGGACAACAGTACGAACAATGTAAATAATGAAAATAATTAGAATACCTCATCTCTGAAATACAGACAGATATTATATAAAATTAATTTATTTTATATTCATGTCTGTTGGCTTACTATAAAATTTAAAAAAAGAAAAGAAAACAGTTAAATTTAAAACGTTCTATTATTTAAGCACCCAACATTAAATAAGGTATTTTCTCCATAGGGATCGTATTTAGTTTACATAAAATTTTTTAAATACACATAAAAATTCATTTTAAATTATGTCACCTTGAGTTAGTTGAAATTGGTTCCAGAAATCGTGATAATGCCTGAATTAACCAAAGAAAGTTATATAAACATACACAAAAAACATTTCAGGAAAACAAATGAAAGCACATTTGAAAGTACTCAGGGAAAAAAACAAACAAAAATGAACTTTCGTGAATTTACTGATTACATAACACAACTAATTCGGAAACGTGAAAAAGTTAATAAAAAAAATCTGATAGACAGAACTTGTCGATATTATTCAACCCAACATGTCTGAATATATGTACCTCCACGAAATCGCTAAAAAATCTCCAAACTCCAAACGTAACGACAACATAGTTTTATCGTCAAAATCTTTATGTTATTATTAAAAGGGAGGATCAAAGTATTTTTTGAATAATGACATTTTTACTCCATTTTAGAACACTCGAAATTTTGATTCAAAAACTTGTTTTTCTTGCGTCAGCGTTTGCATTAACTTTCAGGATAGCCAATTTTAGCCTCTTTTTTGCGGTGACAGACATTAATTTGGAAATTCTTGCAAAAATTAAATAATTGTTAAATTTTAATGAAACTTTCAGGCCTTATTCACAAATAAATGAAATTATTATTTTTTATTTTTTTAGTAGAAAATCTTGATAAAAATATTTTATTTAATTTTATGAAAACTTGAGAAATTCAACATAAGTTTTAGTGAATATATCAGTTAAAAGCAGAATTCTTTGAAGAATTTAAATCATCGATTTCTTTCTTTCTTTTTTTTTTTTCAAAATCGGAGCCCGTCTTAGCAAAAATCTGTTCGGATTCGAAAAATTAAAAAAAAAAACGCAATAAAACTAAGACATTATTGAATTAGAGAAGCTTTTAATTGCTTTTATGAATAACTAAAGAAAATGTTGTCCGAAGAAAAACATTTTTTCGATGAAAAATGAATATTTACAAGATTTTTGATTTTTTACAATTTTAAATTGAATAATTTATAAAGATTTTAAAATTCAGTTTCAGTTTGATTCTCAGGAAATATTGTAAGTAGAACTATATTTACTAATCATATATTTTAAAGCTTATTACAATTTGACGACCCCGAATATTTTAAAAAGAATTCTGAATTGATTTTGTATGTATGATATACGTGCAGAATAACTAAGTATGGATGTTCAAACTTATAACATTATCACTAAAAGGTCACGTGTTTTAAGGGTTGTTTACCATTAGGGGAAACCCCCTCATATCTGCTTTATCATCTGCTCCACCATACTTAACTATGAACACGTTCGGCTGTCATTCGTCTGTCAATAAATCGATTAACACTACAGAAAAACAAGACCCCATGGTTAAGAAATGCTTGTATACAACATTTTATGCTATAAGTAAGTAATACTTATTTCAAATCAGATTAATTTAACTTTAAGTTTGTTAATTTTCCTCAAATAACGTTTCAGAAATATATATTTTATTTTTGCAAGATTTTTAAAACCGAGAATGGACTTTTGTTTACAAGTGTGTCAAAATAGCCGTTTTTATCGATTTTATTGAAAAAATTAAAATCGAATCCGATCAATATAATTCTTGTTTGAAATACACCACAGACTATGTACCAGAAATAGTAAATTTTAAATCCTTTAGCTTTCAATTAAATCTAAAATAAAAGCTTCAAGAAAGCGTTTTCCTGTTTAAAAATTCATTTTAAACCTTACGTATACCGAACTAGTGGAGGTACCAATATAAGTCAAACTTGAGTATGTGACCCACGACGCCGGGAAATACAATAAATTAAATAAAATTAACAAATATTTTTTTAAAAATCTAAGGGAAATAACTTTTTATATACAAGCATTTACATTTTTCCTATATATAAAATGTTGACTATTTTTTTTTACTATTTAAAGCATTTCTTTTTCATGACTGATTTGGAGCTTTCTCTTCAAAAAACACAAGAGAGAAAGAAAAAAAAAAAGCTAACAACCCAAGGGGAGACAACTCCTTATAATCGATTATTCATTTTCCAACTGGTATTACTTTCGTTTTAATTTCAGTTGCTTTTTATCACAACATTCAGCTCGTCATTTCATGGAAGCAAGACGGACGGGAAATAACGAATAAGCCTGCAGCGAGATCCAAACCCATGTCAACTTTCCCTCAGGAAGCTTGTTTTAATTCAACAGCTGCCTTACCGCTTAGGCTACAGAAACTTACTGCAAGCATCTATTTATATATGTGCGTGTGTATGCATGAGCATATTTTAATCAATTCACCCCAAGCAAGGCGATAATGTCACTAAGATGCAAATGGCTACTGGGAGTTAAAGAAAATGGAAATAACTTAAAAAGGAACAGGAGATTCAATTCTAAACAGGAAACAAAGGATAAACCACTACTCCTGGTCGAAAGACAGGGGGAGGTTGTGAAGCGAACCTATCTGGAGAAAATATATAGTAAAAAGGTTTCAGAATCTACACATTCAGAGTTGAAGTAAACTTTTTTTTTTTTAAAGTAGGAAAAAGGGGTAAACTTCTTCCCCTGTTCAAAAGACTGGAGGAGTGAGAACAGAACGATAGGCGAACCTATCTAATCCTATAGCCATTTCTCATCTTTGTCAATTGTCTGATAGATTCGTGGGGTTTACGGCCATATCAGGTTGACACACCGGTTTCCACACGATAACTGAAGTTAAGTAACGTCAATCCTGGTCAGTACCTAGATGGGTAACTGCTTGTGAATACCAGTTGCTGTAAGCTTGACAATGGCTCGGAATTGTTAACTAGAGAGCCTGGTTCCAATTCCCCTAGGGTTCGTTATACTCCCTTACATGCAAATACCCTTGAGAAAGGTATGAATCCACCTCCTCTCCCCCTGGCTATGGGTTAATTAGCAAAACGTGCATCACTCAACCATTATTAGCTAAAATTTTTCTGGCTTTAAATAACTTGCTATGGGTTGATAAGCCGTAGAAAACGAATCAATCAAGCAATGAAATACTGATTAGCTACACAGGCATGTCTTTTAGATTTATTTACATTCTCTGGAATATAAATGTATAGAAACTATCGTGGCCACAAAGTGAGAGATCAGTTTATATATTAGTTGTAATGTAGAATTGATCCCCCACTTTATTTCCACATAATTTCTCGATTGTTGATAAGCCATAGAAAACGAATCAATCAATCAATGAAATACTGATTAGCTACACAGGCATGTCTTTTAGATTGATTTACATTCTCTGGAATATAAATCTATAGAAACTACTGTAACAGCAAATTGAAGGATGTATTAAGTGTAATATAGAATTGCTCCCCCCACATTATAATCTCTTGTTTGTTTTTGAAATTCGGACTAGGTATGTATGCAACTTCCTCCCCCAGGCTATGGGTTAATTAGTAAGACTTGTATTACTAAATCATTATTATCTAAAAAAAAAATTCTTACAATCTAAACATATTTTAGAGCTTTAAATAACCTGCAATGGGTCGATAAGTCGTAAAAAATGAATGAATCAATCAATAATAGACTTTTTCATAATCATAATCATGTGTTCTGCAACCTATCAGCATTGCTGGGGAACCATATGTACTGCAGCTGTGGTAGCAGTGGATGTGTCTGGGGTATACAAAGACTGTCCCTGTTCTGGCTGATTTTGAATTTTTTTTTTTTTCGCCTGCTAGTTTGGTTAAACCTATCCTTAGATAGGGAACTGCCTGGGAGCATCTCTTACTGGAAACAATACCAGAGGTCATATCATCATATTATAATTCTAGCATTGATGGTCAGGCCAGTATCTTATAGGATTTCTAAAATCATGTGAAACACAGGTAGTTCTCTTGATCAGCAGCCGACAGCCTTGCTCCAATGATTGAAGCTGTATCTGCAGTGTTATCAGTCCTGACCTGGCATCTCAGCTTAGGAAACTTTTCCACCCCCGTAACGTAGCTTCTCCATGCCTTTACAGTAAATACCTTCATGGTAATTTTTTCTGAAAGAAATTTCCTCTATGACACCGAGACATTATGAATGTAAGCACAGTACTAGATGGGCAGATAGGTCTCACTATTTTGCATTGTAACCTTTATTTTTAAGCTAACAGTTTATTTCTCGCTTATGGAACTCCCTTTTAAGTTTTTGCTTTCCAATGAATTTTGATGTTCAAAAGTTTAACAGCAATGTCTATCGTTATCATTGGGATTCTTTTTCTTTTATTGTTCTCCCTCCTGAATAGTGTTTTTCTTTTGCTTATATTCTTCCATACTCAGTCTTAGAGTTTTTATTGCCTTGCTTGGGGTGATATATATATATATATATATATATATATATATATATTTTAAATTATGAATAACTATAAACAATCATATGGGTACTATCAGATTTCTAAAGGTTGTTGGATAGCCATTTGAAACATGCAGGCCTTTTTAGTGGCTATTTTCATGCAACAAGTGGGTAGCCATTATGTAAATTAAGATAGATGATCATGAAGAAGTGGAGAAAGATAAAAAAAAAAAAAAAAAATTTCCAACAGCAGCAACAACTAAAAAGGACAAGAACTAGAATGATATCATCAAGATATTGACCTTCCACATTATCATAAACAAAAAGTTAGGAAGGAAACCCCCATCAATTCTAGAAAGAGTCGTGGACTTGAGAAGCTTATTTTACTGAAAAACTGTTTCAACATTTTATAAATCTCAACCGACGGTAACTGGTTAATGAACGTCAAATATTTCCTCTATTTTTTACAGCCCGTAACCCTCTAGCGTCGTAGGGTCACCACATTTACTGCTGCTGCAGTAGCAATGGCATTCCTCAGCAAAATAGACTGATGAAATCCAACCCACTCCAGGCTGGTTTTTGAAATCAGAGTTTTTCCTTCGAGGTCGGTTGCCACCCAAGGCTATAGGTATGGCTGGCGCCAGACACTTTTTAGTAAAATCAACAGACTTGTTTGACCAATCCCACCTAGTGTCTGTGACTACCAGTGACCTGGTTACTCTCAGGGTAATTTCGCCAAGCAAAATAGTTCCCGTAGTTTATAATTTCTGAAAGAAAACAACAGAAATATTTTGTCGTCAGTATAACAGCAAAAAGTAACCTAAACAAAAAGGTGCTTTAAGTACGCTAAAAGGATAGTGATAAAAATGAACAGAAAGTTAGCAGGCCCTCTGATTCTAATACCCAGAAATTTGGTTCAAATGGGGTGGCGGCAATTACATTAGGGCCCTGTTATTTATCCATAACTTGGTAGAGAAGAGACGGATTTAATACCTTTCACAAGGTATGAACTCCATGTAAGTGAAAGTAATGAACTCAACTGGAATTTGAACTCGGCTCTGTCAATTATTCCACTATGCCTCTATATACAGGGCTAATCGCATAATTTATTATTATCATATGATTTATAAGCATAATTTATTATTATCATACGATTTATAAGCATAATTTATTATCATATTATCAATCATTAGAGGCACAGTGGAGTAATGGATATCGACTCAGATTGAGTTCGAATTCCAGTCGAATCCATTAGAGTCCCTTATGTGCTAATACCCTTGGGAAAGGTATGAATCTTCTTCTTTTCCCCCCAAGCTATAGCCTTGGATGGCAACCTACTGTGAGAAAATATCTGCCTCGTCAGTCATATATCGAAAGATACATGATCGCCTAAGCGTGTATCAAGCAATGCACATAAGTGACTGACTGAATTTGAATCATTACTTTGACTGTTGATAAGGCTCTGTGATCAAAGTGGTAAGGCAGCTGTCACGTTAAAAAAGACTTCCCGGTGAAATGGGCGTGGGTTCGGATTTTGTTGAAGATGTATTCTCTATTTTCTGCATCAGTTAATATCGTCTGCAAAATTATAGGCACACAGCCACAGAAGCGGGGGCACTCTGTAAGGGTCAAGCTCCCTATATGGCTCATGAGACAAGTTTGCTAATTTTTACATTAAGGTTGATACCTTATGTCAGCTTTATTTTACCAGTAAAAGCAAGAGTAGAAAATAAGAAATCATCTCCAAGAGTTGATTTGAATAAGGTTTAACCCACAAAATCTTCATCGTCTAATAGATTCACAGGAGTACACGTCAATGAAACACTTCAATGGTCAACTGAGAGAAGAGCACGTAATTAGCTCCCGTGATTTATGTGATGATTATGTGGCTCTAGACCTGAATTTACAAAATGCCCAGCAAGCTGTCGGGTAAGTGGGAATAATTTTTAGTAGAAGTCAGATTTTGCATTTCCACGACCAAGTGGCCAGACAATTTGAAATAAGGAAACCTCGTCACAACCTCTTTCTTAGGCTAACCAGCATTCCAAATAAATGCGAAGTCACAACCATAATGATGGAATCTCAAGTCGTAATCTTTCCATATCTCAAAAATCGAAATCACTAGCCTAATAAAGAGAAATTATTACGCGAGCCAATGGTAAACTTGACTACTACAAATTCACTATATAACAAAGAAGTTAGGGTTAATGAAAACACTCCCTTTGTTATTGAACCGCAAATCTGATGCACAAAACAGAAGAGAATAAAGGAGTTGATTTGTGGTGACCTTAAGAGATACCAAAGTATGTTTTATACTCGGTGTCACATCAGAATATCAAAAGAGGTAGGTGCTTAAGAGAGTTGACCTAACAATTGACTTCATAGCCACCAAGTGCAGAATCGAGTCTCAAAGAATGCCGGTGTTTGTGCTGGCATTATAAACAGGAAGTCAATTCATTTGATACAGACACGCAAGATGACATGATGTTATATAAACGCCCTACCCACAAGCGAAAAGTTAAGAGACCTTCACATCCTTGCAAGAAGATCAATGCTTGAAGAAAGCCCCCCAAATCACATACCCAGATGGTCCACGGTAATTTTACAGAGTATAGAAGCGAATAAACAATTTATTGTTTTCTTATCAGACTATTTATGTATACATATGATTATGTGTCTCTAAATGTGAATGTGCATTTTACAAAATGCCCAGCAAACTGTTGGGTAAGTGGGTCATTTACAGTACAAGTCAGGAAAATATTAAACTAAGGACAACTTAGAAATACATATTTGTTTTTTTACCGTTTTCTTTTTACACATTTCAACTATGTCTTCTCGAGCCTTTTTGAGGGTCTCTTGAGGCCTGGAATGTTAAGACCTGTTTTCAATGAGCACGGGCATCGTCTTTCTTACAAATCACACTGAGTACTCGCATCTGTGTGCATGAGAGAAGATGGACATGCTGCTCTCAGAATGGAATTTGACAAATTCCAGAGAATAAAATACACACATGAAAAATTGGAAAGTACAGTACAAAAAATCATGAAAAAAAAAAAATAAAAGATGAAATGACCATTAACAAGCCACTTATTGAAACGCCGAAACTAAAATATTTCAGACAAGGAATTCGATAAGTTCTACAGCTGTTACAAACCACATACACTGATTATAGTTTAGTTCTGTAGAATTCTCATCAGGTTAGGAAAAAAATAGAGAAATTAACAATTGACATCTGTTCATATGGAATTCTGTGGGCGTTTTAATAATGTATCTGGTCAATCCATATCTTTTTTGGTAAAAAAGATTTATAGCACAAAATATAAAGAACATTATTTTTGCTAGAATAGAAAAAAAAAAGAATATACACGAACATTGTCATATCTGTATTTTTGACAACGCTAATTCAAGGAGTGGCTCGAAATCTTTGAAATTTAAGTTGATATTGAGACTATAAAAATTATTTTAAAATTGGTGTATTTTGGAGGGAAATATTTAATCTGGAGGGGTTATAGATGTTGTCTGGAAATTAATCAGATGCTCGTTGTCCGCCTTGGCGGATATTTCTAATTCTTGCTGTCACAGCAGAGCAGAAATCATAATGAAATACATTATGCATCCTGGGTACCACTTGTTTGAACTGTTACCCTCAGGACGACGTTTTAGATCAGGCATAGGCAATCTTTTTCGAGTAGTGGACTGCATGATCTATTTCTCAGCACAAGGCGGGGCGCAATACTAAAAAGAGTCAAGGTAATTTTTTTGTGGTAGAAACCTCAGTTACTATCGCTATAGAAGACCGTGAGGAATAATTAGGAAAACTGAAGTCTTGGTATAATAATATCACTGATGACAGTGTGGTTAGCACATGTCACTGTTCATCTTAGGTAAGACGTTAAACTACATCCGCATCCTGGGTAAGACGATAAACTAAATCCAGCAGCAGGGGGTTTTGAGGAGCATGGAACCACCTCTTAATTGCTAGTGTTCCCAGGTCCACCCTGACCCAGGGTGGTATCACCTGTTAGGGTCCCAGCTATGGGAAAATAGTTAACTATTACCAGCAATATTTTTTTTTTAAATTATTACCAGCAATACAATTTTGAAGGAAAAATATTACCAGAAACAGATTTTTGACAAAACAAAATATTACCAGCAATAAAAAATGGTGGCAGCATTAAATAACCCATTGAGGTTAATATGCCGTAAAACAAAATAAACCAAACCAATCTAAACCAAAGAATACATATTCTATTCATACGAATCTATCCTAAAAATGTTGTTGGCATTAAATAATCCATTGAGGTTGATATGCAGTAAAACAAAATAAGCCAAACCAAACCAAACATGCCACTGTGTGTGATTTATTTCTAATGTATTCATTTCAAAATAAAAACATTTCTTCTTATGAACATTTTCCGTTTCAAAAGCAAAAGATGTGTACACAAATGATCTTCCTTAGTAAAAATTGCCAATGGTTTAAAATGCCAACAACATTACTTTCCCCGATATCGTTACAAAATTTAGGAGACATTGTACTTAATCATTGTTCATGTATGAGAGAATATGTGAGTGAACAAGTGAGAATGAAACAAAATAAAATTTTAAGAAATGTTATTTTCCTTATGAAATTAAGCGTACCTCTAGCATAGAAATAAATACAATCTGGAAGCCGCCAATAAAAACATAATTGTATAATTGGAAAGAGTTTTTCTGTATAATATACAGACTAAATCTTTTTGTATAGACCCATAAAAATTGGACCTAGGGGAATATTTTGACAAACTGTTTTTATTCATCATAGTGAAAGGCAATGGCTTTCTTTTCGGTTGTTCAGAAATATTACCACTTGCAACCATTTGGTGTAAGACTATAATTTCTCTATTAATATCGAGAATATTTTGAAAAAAAAATTTATGGAACAAGTTTTATTCTCAAATATATTCTCTTTATTGCAAACTTATTAGGAACAAGTGAAATGAATTTTTTCCTTTTTTACATACTAAATTAGGCATGTGCAACTTGTTTTGAGCAGTGGGCTGCATGATCTTAAGCTGCACTACAGAAAAAATTCAAGGTAATATTTTATAGTAGGTACTTCAGCTACTTTTACTACAGAAGATCATATGTGTAAGCATATACCTTAGAAATGGTAGGAATGTTTTATTTTTTTAGAAAATGTTTTTATAATTAAAAAAATTGAAGTCTTGGTGTAATATCACTGATGACAGTGATTATCACATGTCGCTGTGTGGGATTTATTTCAAATTTATTTGAAAATTAAAAATTTCTTTAGAGAAAATAATTCTTATGAACGTTTCCATTTCAAAAGCAAATGATGTTTACACATATGAACCTAGTAAAAATCGCCAATGGTTTAAAATGCTGACAAAGTTACTTTACCAAAAATTTTATAAAATCTAAGAAACATTGTACTTAATCATGTTTATGTATGTGGTTATGTATGAAAGAGTATGTGAGTGAACAAGTGAGAATGAAACAAAATAAAATTTTAAGAAACGTTATTTTCCTTATGAAATTAAGCATACCTCTTAGTAGGCCTAGCATAGAAATAAGTACAATATGGGAGTCGTCAATAAAAACAAAGGACAGCAAGGCTTCAACAGGATCATAAGGTGTACCACAGCCATGAAAGCAGGGGGTGATATCATTCTTCAAGACAGTTTTGAATTCAGAGTCGTCCTTCTCCTTGACCCAACAACACTAAAAGAACCCAGTCTATACTATTATACATAATGAAGTTGAGATGTCCTTTTCTTAGACAGGATGTTCTACCAAGAATAAAGAGCCCAGTATGCCCTATTATTTACTGGTGTTATGAATTCAGAATTATCCTTCTCCTAGGCTGGCTGACATCCAAGGCAAGAGAGCTCGGTTTATCCAGCTATTTAACCTCCAGCTAAATGAAGATGTGTTCTTATCTTTTCTAGGGCCATTAATGAAAAGGAAAAGAAAGAGAATCAAGTTGAATTTGAACCTGGGTCCTGGATTTCACTTTCCACATCATTAACCAACTACATAAGTCACGTTAATAAGAGATAAATTTAGACTATTATTAAAGGAATCAATTAATGATTAAAATTATTTTGGTAAAATACAAGCTCTTAGGCAGAAAAGATCACAACTGTTTCTGAAAAAAACGATGCGTATGTTTACTTAAATACTCTTGGTGCCGAAATGTTTTGCTTCAAATTGTAGGTACCAAAATGTCGTAAACAAACTTCTACTCTTTAAATTTCAATGCTTCAAAGAATTCTGGATGGAATCATGACACACAAAACCTATTGGATTCTCTCCAGAGTTTGTAAATATTTATCACTGACACAGCAGGGACATATTTCCTGCTATATAACAGTGTAGTTTACATTTTTTAAATAAGTCCTTCCAAAACCACCTCACAGCTTATATAAGGCTATAAGTACTAAACAAACAGCTTTCTTGTTTTAATATTAAAATTCACCCTATACAAAGTTTGAGAGTCACTCAAGGTAGAAGGTTAGTGTTAAAATGATGATGAATGAGGTGTGTGATATGAATGAAAGAGGAGGTGGAAAGAAGTGAATATTATGGGGATAAGGAGGATAGATAATGATTGACTCTTGACTTGAAAAGGTCAAAATTGTAGTATTCAGGAAAGCACCTACGTGGAAGTTTGTTCCAGAAGCTGGCAATCCTTAGGAAAAAGTTACGTGGAACATTCTTCTTACATTTGAAACATGGAAGAAATGAACACCCATTTGGTATATATATGGTTCATTAAAAATGACTGACAAAGTACTGCAGTTGAGTTTTTTATTATTCACAAAAAATGAAATAATAAAACTTAACCACACTACTTTGGCAGTCGTTTTTAATGAAACTTGTATAAATATGGGATTGCAGCCCAAATACATATATGTGTGTGTATGTGTATATATGTGTTTGTGTGTATATATATATATATATACATATATGTGTGTGTGTGTGTGTGCGTGTATATATATGTGTGTGTGTATACATGTTTGTGTGTGTATATATATATACATAGATATGTTTGTGTGTGTATATATATATACATA